>APFE031027932.1:0-14879 GCA_000404065.3 Pinus taeda | reverse complement strand
TCTGACAGGAGTTAAGAGCCTTTAAAGTTCATTAAAGATTGTAATAACTTTCTATCTGCAATTTCTGTACGAGTTAAAGAAGATATTTTCCCTCTCAGATGACTTAATGCCTGAGATATTTCGTATGAGACTGCTATATATTTCCCCTCGCATTGGTTAGCAGGGGTTGGACATTGGATGTAGGAAATCTTTTTCATATCTATTCTACTCCTCTTCTACTGTAATTCTCAGAGAAATAATACAAAGGATGATGGAATTTCCAAAGATTTGTGTTATTTGATCTTGTCTGGTGCTTAGTTGAAAGTTGCAGGATTCCTGCGTATCTCATGACTCAATAAGTTTCCCTTGTACCTCTTTGTTATATGTTTGTTGATCTTTCATATATGTTTCATGTTTCCATGTTTGAACTGTTAATAGCAAGGAAAAAGAATAGTTCCAGGACTTAATCACAGATTACCCTGAACTGAATCTAAGCTATTTTAAATGTCTTTTCTTCAGTTATGGTAATGAAAGTGTAATTATTAATTGCTACCTTTCACACTATATCATCACAGTGATTTATTATTTCAGGAATTCAAGTTTTCTCCCGAGGAATACATCCCTTTCTCACATCCCAGCTTAGTGAAAAATTCTTAACTGCTTTTCACTGGTTGTTTACACTCCATAATCACAATTTAAAGTTTGTTTCATGAAGTATCTGAACGGCCCTATAACTCCAGCTGCATCAAACCCAAGATTTCAAATAACCAACAACCACAGACTCCATTGCCCAATGGATTAATTTCACCTGCAGAACTACAAAGTTTCGGAAAGACTTCCTCCCAACCAAACAAAAACCAAAGAAACCTTCATTTCATAGCTAGCCTAAAATCTCCATAGAACAGAGACAAACCTTAAAGAGAGAGCCCTCTCTGATTACAGCTGGGCTAGAGGCTGTAATCTAAAGATTGGTTAGTGGTTACCCCAGCCATATTCCCTTGGAAGTCATAGGGAACAACCTGGGTGTTAACACCTTGGACATCCATTTCATTCTTTTAACGAGTTAGATATAGGAAGAAACTATCCTCAGACATTTGTTTCATTTTTTAACGAGCTTGACACAAGATAAGGAACTACACTCACGTCCCTTTTTTCATTTTTTAAGGAGCTTGATACAAGACAAGGAAGTCTACTTCATATCCTTCATTTCGTTTTTAACGAGATTTGCATAAGAAAAGGAACTATACTCTGTAGCCCTTGTTTCATTTTTTAACGAGCTTGACACAAGACAAGGAATTATGCTTCCATATCCTCTGTTTCATTTTTTATTGAGCTTAACACAAGACAAGGAACGATGCTCTGTAGACCTTGTTTCATGGACCATACAATAACATGGCTCCCAGGATGTCCTCATTAGATGGGAGAACCATGCTCTGGGAGGAATACATGTCAACTGGTACCAAAGATAGATAGGGTTCCAATGCTCCCAATACATAATGTACTATACTATATGTGTCCTCATCAGCAGACGTGGAGACAGAATGGGTAGCCACATATTTGACCTGTGGTGGGAAGGGTACTGCTTGCAAAAAAGAACCAATAGGGGATGATGGTTGCATATCAGGCACCTGGTGACCAAAGAATGACAATTAATTAATGGTTACTATTCTCCCTTCACGTGTAAAACAAGACACACAGAAAAGTGAAGAAATAAGACCTCCCATGACATAAACATAGTTGCATCCAAGGAGAAGATTGAAATCTAAGGGACCTTGGACTACCATCATGTCTATATAGATGATATTTCCTCCCAAAGTAATAGGGAACTTGGGAAGGATCCCTAAGGGTTAACTGGTTCATCTGTTGAAGGCCAACAGATTTTGGGTGACAGGCAGAAGCTATGGAGAACCCAAAGCTTTCCAAGTAGTAGAATACATGATGCTAAGAGACGCACCTCCATCTAACATAGTTCCATGTACTACCATATTATAGGCTTGTACTGTGATCTTGAAAGTCACATAACATGGAAGTCAGAATGCAATCATTGACTCCAATCAAAAGAAATGACAAAACTACTTGGTGAGGGTATCATATGATTACCCCCATGCTCTACAGGAATAAGAGAAGGAATCTCTTGAAAAACCAGGACAAAAGGGTTACTCTTCAATTCATGAGAATCTGAGGAGACGAGAAGAACATGAGTAGTATGATCACTACTCTCTTTAGGAACATAGTGAAAAATTGAATGAAGAGCCAAGTCGACACTCTTTTCGACCAATGGTTCGTGGGGAATGGACGCAAGAGAGTCATGCTCAGGAACAATAGGACGTGCAAGAGATGAATCCAAGTCAATCTCTTTACCAATTAGGAGAGAGTTAGAAGAAAGCCTCTGATAACCAACATGAAGTTAGGGTTGAGGAGCTCTAAGGTTTTCTAAACATATGGAAGCTTTATCCACAAGAGGACAAAGGTGAAGAAGATTCTTTCCTTCACATAACTTACAAGGGAATCTGATATTTACTTTCTTCTTACAATCATTAGTTTAAGGTGTAGCATCGACATGATCTCCAAAGGTGGACGGGGATGGTTGATTCAGGTCTTGAGACCATACCTCTAAGACTCTAGGAATGTGAGGACAGTCTTGAAGGAGATGGGCACCCTTACATAGATTGCAAGGGAATCTGACCTTCTATGGGGGATCATAAGGTTTGATTAAAGGAGGTTCATTTGGAGTAAAAACTGCAAAGTTGGCCTCTCACTTGTCTAATATCTTCTTCTTAGCGTCTTGGTTACTGGATTTCAAACTTTCAGCAGGCGAAATAGAAGAGGAAGGTGAGAGGTCAACATTATAATTAATGTGATGTGGTTCAAATGAAGGAGATGGCTGGGAAGGAGTTGGGACACTCAGGACCACTGAGGTTGAAAATAACTAGACAAGTAAACCAATGGTTAACCCAGGGAGGGACAATGTTTCCATATAAGGAGCACGAGCATTTCCAAAAGAAGAAAAAGGACCAGGATTCCCATCCGAGGGGAATCCTTGACTGGTAAACTCCAGAAATGTTGCCATTGGAATCAAACCTAAAGAATCACTAAGGAAGATACCAGGGACATTTTGTGGGCAGTTAATTTTAAGACACTGAAACAAAACTTTGACCTTCCATGTTTTAAGAGTTAAGAAAAGGATGAAAGGTGACTCTAGTCGCTTTCAGAATTAACGAGCTCAAAAGGACAATTGCTCAATGATCTTTTAGATTTAAAGAGTCAAAAATACCAAAATGATTGCTCAAGATAATCTAGGCAAAAGGGATTAGAATGTAATCATGAACCACAAAATACCTCTCGATGAACCAAAAAGTACGAGCAGGAAATCTCCCCAAATGTTGTGTTCGTGTATCATGTTTACAAGGTAGTAGACTCGGCTTCCTATAGATAAAGGATTGCAAACCTAGTGTGGTATCCCTTTATATACCTGGTAGTATAGGGAGCACAAATCCATACTAGCACTGTTGAATGTCGAACTGAATGACAACTACTAGGTTCAAAGATGTTGGAACAAGTCTTTAGGCGAGACCTCTAAATGTACGCATTAAGTTTCAATGCTTCCTTAGGTTAATTCAAAAAATTTTAATGGTTGATATTCAATTATGTTTCAATTCCAAGGCCCTACCACTATCATCTGAAAATGCCTATATGCAGTTGTATGAGAAAATAAATATTTCTTCGATGAAAGCTAAGACTAATCGAGGGATAGAGAGCACACAATGAATGGAACAATCAAAGAATGAAAGCTTTCACTAATATATGTCCTAAATGCACTTAATCTTCCCTTAATAGCAAAAGAAGTTTCATTTCATTTCCAACTCTTATGATGATGCAATTCTAGCTTCTCAATGATGCTACTAATGCAATATTTTCCCTTAAGTAAACTAGAATGATGTTCTTCTTTTCATAAAATGAAAAATGAATCTTTTACATAAATCACTTTTAATGAAAATTTTCACAATTCCAAACAAATAATCATCAATCAAATCCAAAGCATGGTAAACGAAACAAAAAGCAGCTTCTTCCCTCAATTGAACAAACCAAACACTTAAATGCTTCAAGCGACAAATAGAGCAATGTAATATATGCTCGGAACGAGAAAAGAGACACTTCAAATAAGAGAACAAATGAGACTCTTTCACTCATTCAATTGAAAATGAAGTAATAAAGATGTTGTGTCTAAAAGATGGATTAAATGAAGCAACAAATTAGAAACTTGACACAATGAGTAAACAAACAAATGAACGATAATTGACCTAGATGCATTAGGTTCATAGAAACCATCCAAAAAACACAAAAAATCAAGAAATGAAACTTCATGTCAATCAATCAATCAAACCCAACAAACAAAACATCCTAGTCACTTTTGGATAGAAGAAAAGAATCTCTGGGTCAAGATACATTGGCACTAGCATGTGAGAAGCTCCAATCCTTTCTTAACTTAGAGACCAACAAACCTTTTGGCCTAAAACTAGCACTGATCGACATGACCAGCATGACTTGTAAGGCTACAACTAGTGCTGATAGGCCTGATCAGGATGATTGTTTGGCCAAAAAGTGTGTTGATCAAGGGATTCAAAGAAATAATAAAAAAGAACTTCACACAGGGCCAAACATAACACATCAAAGGGTGGGCTAGTGTTTGTATATCTTCAAAGAAGTCAATACAAATCCAGAAGACCATAAATAAACAAACTAGGCACACAAGTATGAAAGCAAAGTGATGAAAGGAGATGTATTTCCCGAGCGGAGTCGCCAATTTGTGTAGGAATATCCTCTTTGCAGACAAAGACAATTCCTCTAGCCCGAGAATGGGTCTAGGCACAAACAAGACAATCTAATGTAAATTTCGTTAGATTAGAACCAAATAATAGGGCCTACCTCTTATAACTCTAATCCAGTTGATGGTGATCTTGCTTGCTTTCTCCAACTTCCTTTCATTCCTTTCTTTCAAGTACCTGAAACAAACATGCAAGAGACAAAAGCAAATGTGATAGCATAAACTCAAATCCAATCTACTAAAAAGTTTAAGGAGTTCTAAGTTGTCAAATGTAATATTACACCTGAAATAGGAAATAAACCATTAGTTGTAATAAAATATACTTCGAAGAGAAATACAGCTGAAGCCTTGATGTTGGAAATCTCCCTTGTAGTATCCAATTCCTACTACATGCCTTTTCAGCACTCGTTGCCTCCCCTAGATTGATAGGAAATAGTTTCCAAGCTCTAACTCTCTTTTCTCATATTTTAGCTACCAAAGACCAGTATTTTGTCATCTAAGACTAATCTTCTTCTATTAAAAGATAAATATTTCATTATTTTGCAGCTCATTTGTATATTGTTTGTATTGTAACAAAAAATGGCAAGAGGAAGTGGTATATATAACGAGAGGAGGATAATAATGAGATCCACTCAAGGGGGAAGAATGTCTTATGTCCTTGGGAAGGTCAACTTTTGAGGGTGAAAGAAGCTTATATGGAGTTCTCGGCCCTTATCCAACGAAACAAGCATCCAGCACATCGCCACTCAACGTTTCTAGATGCGAAACTACATTTCCTTTTATAAAAGCTTTCCAAACATAGTCTGGCACAGGTAGTGGGCTAACAGTAGCACCAATCGACATGGGTCACAATGTAAAACTCTACCATTGGTGTAGGTGAGACACTCGGAAAAGAGCGTTAATCTTAGAAACTAGGTTTTAAGAAGGATTCTCTAGAAATGTTCTGAAGGGAGTGGGGACTACTTTATTCAATCTTCAAGGGATGCCAAAGCATAGGTTTCATAGTGAAAGTATAACACAGTTGTCACTACCAGGGTTCTCTAGGATCAGGAATGGAGAGTGACATGAGAGTGACAAATTACTGTGTAATAATAAGATCTTGGTTTTTATTGTTATCTTGTCAAGAGCCCAATAATCAATACACATATACAAGGTACCATATTTCTTCTTAGCCATGACAACTAAAGAAGTGAAATGACAAGAGCTAGGCCAAATGTGACCCAACCTCAAAAATTCCTTGATGGCCTTCTCAAGTTTATCCATGTTGTTCGATGATACTATATTTGGTGGATATTGATGCGTGGATTTGAATATTACCTTCCTAACATCCACTAGGTCTTTGAAATCCATCTCCATGTTCCATTGATCTGTAGTGGACTTAGCAATGTAAGAGAGTCATGATACTCCTAACACCATATTGGTGTTTCGCACATCTACCACAAAGAAGTTATGAGTCATTGTATAGTTCCCCATGGTTAATTGTAGCTTAGGAATGTATCTAGTGCAATCCATTTGATGTCCATCAGGTATGGTAACCACAAATATGCCAAAATTATATGTAGGAATCCCTCTCCTATCCACCATGGTTGCATATATGAAGTTGTCGAAGGCCCCACCATTAATGAATGTAGTCACCTCGTGTCCTCCTAGAACCTCTCTGAATTTGAAGGTATGGTACCTAGGGAATCCTAACATGGATGCAATAATAGGGGATTTTCCCTCTACATGCAAAGTATCACCCCTAACAGTTTGATGTATTTGTCCTTGTTCCTATTCTTACATTGACTCCTCTACATCATTGTTGTCACTCTCTGAGCACCTCAGTTTATTGGGTCTTTCCCACGTCCTTACCTACACACTTGTGCCTTGGTGCCCAAGGCTCCTAACAATTGAAACCAAACTTCTTCTTTCTTAACTCCTGTTGAGTCTCCTAATCCATCTTTGTTTTCCCAGTTCACTCCTTTTGAAATGGGTTTACCTCTTTAGTCTTTTGAGGGAAAGAGGGATTAGGAGTGAATTTGTTTTTTAAAGTGTCATATTCAATATCCTTGGTCTTATTGATTCTCACAGGAAGAGTGGTGGTTCAAAGCCTTTGACCCACCCACATAAAGGCTCTGACAAGACCTCTACAAATAACATCACCAACCTAGACTCTAATATATCTATGAGCATAACTACTAGTCTTTACAACTTTGAAATGTAGGCCTCCAGACGGTCTGTCTATCTGAGATGCGCCAACTCCTTGAAATGAAGTTTTTTGTCCTTCCTGTAAAATCACTTGAGAAGCCTTTGAGTGAACTCAGTGTATGAGGTGATGTTGTTGTGACCCAATGAACCAACCCATGGTACCACCACTCATGGGATTTGCCATCAAATTGTAATCTGTGTTGCTTGACAATGTCCTCCTCTATCATTTGATGCAACTAGAAATATTATCCATGACCAAGCTAAGAATTGGAATGGCCCATCAAATCAAGGGATGGTCACCTTCCCCAATGCCTTGTGCAGCTCATTATTCTGCCTCAAAGACTTTTAAAGTATTTTGGGATTGTTTTTCAACTAAAGGTGGCCAAAATCGTGAAACTCATGATAGTTTGGAACTCAAATCACAATGCTTTATACTCCTATAGGTAATCTTCATAGGATATTCCTTGACTTTTCTGCTCTATTTGGTCCTCTGTTGTCTCATGTAGGAACTCAGGCATGTTGGGTCTGTGCGTTCTACTAAATGAGCATGCATGGCTTATATGGATTTAAATAGGAATGCAACAAATTACAGATATAACGATAAATATAGAGATGAAATAGAAATAACACTTCATTTCATTAATATCAAATACTGAAATATGCTTACAAATAGAATGGAAATAAGACTAGCTCGGGCGATGGTGGCTTGTCTCTGAGAAGAGATGTAGATCTACATGCCTCTGAATTGCGTTATAATGAGGCTCAAGGGCCTTTTTATTATTGAAAAATAAATGAAACCCTAAACAACCAAAACCCTAACCCGAGGAGTTGTAAGACCAAGTGTTGATGGGCCCCGTTAGGGTTAGTTGGGTAGCCAACTTCCCAGGGTTGTAACTTGGTCATATTATCTCTATTCGACACATATGATACCTTGCTGGAAATATCATTGAGCACTACAGTTTCTTATGCAATTTGTAAAGAAATTTCTAGAGGCATTTTCCCACAAAAATGTCATTTAGGGCATTAAAATAACTCTGAAATTTCAAGACCCGAAAAAATGCCAAAAGTAGTAAATCGTGCTATACGTAAGGAAAATGAAAATAAATGAAAGAATAATGGTTAGGGTCCAAGTGGAATAGGTTGGTGGCCACTGATATCCACCTAGATTAGTCCTCCCCCCTTAAGAACCAATGGTCTCCATGGCATTGAGTTCCTCCATGAGATGAGGAAATGTTTGTGGAACTTGGTCCCTGGTGAGCCATTCGAATTGGTGTAGGAGTTGACTAGCTTTGACAACTCGATGAAGTTGGATCTTCTTCTTGTGAATGTTCTTGATCTACATGTCCATGATTCAATCAATTGCAGCTTGTTCCATGCAGTCTGGATTTAAATCTACTGGTGTGATTTGTTTTGCAATGTCAGATGTGTCTAGTAATGGTGGAAATTATGGCCGAAGGTGATCCAAATTGAACAAGTGTGCAAGCCAAGTAATGTGGGAATACTGAGCTATTAAATAGTATTTTTCCATTGTCCCTGTACTCCCCGTTCATTAATCCTGGAGGAATTCTATAGTGACCCTCATGTGTTTTTGTGTCATGAGGAACATGTCCCTACATACCTCTTCACCTACAAAGCATTTCCCTCTTACATCATTTCCCAAGAATATTCCTTCAAACGCAGTTTCCAAGACTGACACTATCACTCAGTTTATTCCCTACATTGGTTTGCAGAGTGTAACACATGGCCTAGCATCAAATAACGCTAGTAATCCATTCATGACCCACGCTGACTTTCTTTTGGAATTTTTCAAAAATGGAGTCAAAGCTTCCAAATCTAGAAGCTTCATGAAGGAAAGTCTGGTAAACGGTTGAGCGACATAGTGCCGATAAGGACTATTTGGTCTTCTTTCCCCTATTAAAATGGAAACCAAAAGGGATAATGCCTCTCCCATCATAAGAGGATCCATTTTCCCTCTGTAAATCTATATAAAATCCTCCTTTTCCAACCTCAGATAGCTAATGAAAGGGCTCGAATAATCTGCAAAATCTTGATAGCCATCTTGAGAGCCTTAGCCTTCTAGTTTGTGTTTGTAAAGGGAGAATAAGCTTGTAATTTTGTTTAGTTTTGTGAAAAGAGGAAGAAGCCTTGAACTTCCATTGTTTGAGGGTGAATCATGGGATGGTAATAGTGGTGCTTCAACATGGGCACGTCGAAGGAAACCTGCAACACTAACGAAGGTTGTACATTCCTTTTTGTCATAATAATAGAATGGGTATTTTGTTTCCTATATCAATTGCATATGCTATCATGTGTGCTTTGGTTTCTTGTCTTATTGTTTCAGGTGTTGGATTGACATTAAGGGGATGATCGATGGAGAAAAGGCACAAGGACTTCATCAAATAAGGATTAGGGATACAAGAGGTAGGATCTTATCCATTCGCAATATAAGGGAACTTATATTAGATTGTCTTGTTTGTGGCTAGACCCTCTCCCCTGGGCTAGAGGGATTGTCTCTATCCATAGAGAGAATCTTGCTACTCCACAAATTCACGACCATACTTGGGATCCATCCCTCTCTTTGGATTCTTTTTCATTTCATGATTTGTGACAAATTTTATCATTTCAATCTTTCCCTTTTGTAATTTGTAGTTCATGTCATCTACTCCTTTGACTTTGGAATTTAGAGTGACAGGTCTAGTTTTGTTTTATGGAAATTTTTATTTTTTCTTTGAATCCCTCAATAAGCACTGTTAATTTTATAATAGTTGTGTTGACCAGCGTGCTTTAGTCTTGAACAATCGCGAAATAGCCCCTCCTGGAACTTGTTGCTAGTTAGACAATCATGTTGATGCCTATAGGTTAAAATTAGGGTTTCTCTTAAATCATTGCCAGTGTGCCTTGTCCTCGCAGATTCTGATTCTTGCCTTGTTTGCATTTATTCTCCCTAGCTAGAATGCTTTGTTAGCTTGATTGGTTTGAGATTCGCTTACTTTATTCTTTAGGTTTTTGGATGGTTTTTGTTCCTAGGGCATCTAGGCCATTGTCCATTCATTTGCTTGTCTACGAATCAAGTCAAGTTGTTGGTTTACTGCTTCATGCATTTCATTTTTTAGCCCTTGCGACTATCTTGCATTGGTTTCAATTGAACAAGTGAAAAAGTTTCATTTACTCTTCTCTTATTGAAGGTCTCCGTTCAGAGCATAGATCACAGTGCTCAGTTTGTTTTGGTTGAATCTTTGCTTTTGGTTTGAAAGGAGTTCTTTTCATCCTGCTTTGCATTTGATTGATGTTTGGTTGTTTTGAAATACTCATTGAAATGTTTATGTGAAAGATTAATTTTAGCATTCCATTGAAGAAAATACATCATTCTAGTTTGTTTAACTGATATGTCGCATTAAGCAGCATCATTGAAAACTAGAATTACATCATCATGAGCATTTGAAATGAATTAAATTTCTTTTACTATTAAAAGAACTAGTGGAACTGCATCTGATAGGAAGAGTAGGAAGTGGAAATAATTTTCATTATTTTGTTTTGAAAAAAGTAGTGAAGGTTCATCTTACTTTCGGTTGCTTTTTTGTTTCATTGATTGTTTTCTCTTCTCTTGATTAGCGTAAGAATTCATCGAATTGAAAATGTTCTGTCTCATATAGTTGCATGTAAGAGTTTTTCAAGTGACATCGATAGTGCCTAAAAACTAAGACTTAATTTCAAGATAAACTTTTAAAATATATTCAATTAACTTAAGGTGCATTTGAAACTAAACGCTCACATTTAGAGGTCTAGGATAGATACGTGTTCCAACGTCTTTTTAAACCTAGTAGCCATCATTTGCTTCAACATTAGACAGTTCTACTATAGACTTGTGCTCCTCATTCTATCACGCATATAACGGGGGACCCCAATAGGTTTGAACTCCATTATCCACATGAAGCTGAGTCTGCCACCTTGTAAACATGATACACCACACACAACATTTGGGGAGATTTCCTACCCATACTTCTTGGTTCGCTTGGAGGTGTTATGTATTTCATAGTTACTTGGTAATCCCTTTTGCCTAGATTATCCTGAGTAGTCATTGCTGTCTTTTTGACTTTTTAAATTTAAAAGATCATCGAGCACTTGTCCTTTCGAGCTCATTTAAATCAAATGAGACTAGAACCATATTTTCCTCTTTCTCGAATCTTAAAACATGAAAAGGAATTAGTCTATTTCAGCGTCTTAATTTTTTTTTTTCCCACAATGACATCACATTCCTAATAGTATTATTCTAGACCACATCATGAGCATATCCATTAAATATTTTTTAAATCCTTGAAATTAATTTCTCTTCTCTTTTGTTTGAGACAAAGTCATCATGGCTGAAACATGAGGTTTTCCTCCTTCCTCTTCCTCTCCTCCATTTGGAAGGTCATCCAGAGAAACTTTCCCTAAACTTCCGCAGTCACTTGAGGATCAAGGTGTTGAACTTGGAATTGTTCTAAGTATTCAACCTTTGTCTTCTCGTCCGACTCTGTTAGATACTGGGTAACCTTATGAACTTCCAAGAGTCTACAAACTTTTGATAGTCTGCAAGGACTAGTTATAGACCCTTTTGTGGTATCTCCACAACATCCTTATAGTCTGTACAATTAACCTGGTGTTCCATTGGATTTGTCTCCTTGTTCATCTTCAGCTCGTCGCTGGTTGTTTTCTATGGAGTCTAAATGTGAAATTCCACTCTCCTCTCCGAGTTAGTCAAAAGTTTCTATTACTCACACTCCTCTGGAGGGTGATGAGTAGCAGTATGAGTTCCCTCTAGAAGGTTTTCCTTATACTGGAAGTATCCCATCAAGCGTTTATTGTGAGTTGAGTGAGCCCTTATTGTAGCATGGTTATACCTCTATAGCTTAGTTGGTTTTGAGCACTCCTAGTGCCTCATCATTGTATTAGAATCCTATTTGTTCTTATGGTACCATACCTACATCATGTTCGTTCGTCCAAAAAATGACCTCTCGATCCATTTTACGAACTATAGTCACTTCAATTCCTATTCAACCTACATTTCTATCTCCGCTTGTTTTTTCGTTTCAACTGACTCTTCCAGTTCAATTGACGGTCTTGGTAAGTAAGGTCTCGGTAAGTTCTAGTATGCCTCTAGTGAGTGTATAGACTATGCCACCACCTGGGGGCCAAGATTCGAATATCTCCATGATTTCAGGCCAAACCAATGTGAGTGGATCACAAACATACATCGTTGGATTGAATCAACCTTTTTATGGCACTATTCCTAACCTAGCTGATTCATCCGGGTTAGGTAATGTCCAATACCATTAGTCATACATGGCTCAAGTTCCATTCCAACCGGCTTATGTTCCATATGGTTCACGAGCCTTGGTTGCCTTAGCTTACATTCCTCAAGCTAGAGGTTATGTTCAACCTAGAAAATCCGATGTCACTGGTGGATATAGCAAGATACCATTTCGGGAACTATCTAGGAACTATCCAGCTACCCTTGGAGCAACAAGGGAAACCTTCATTCCAGTAAGGGCAAGCATTGTAGTAGCAAGGACAACTTCTACAACCACAAGGGAAACCTTTGCAACAGTTGTAGCAACCTTTACAGCTGCAAATGTAGTTTGTTCAACAATCCTCCCAACATTCATCCTCACAAGGTCAACCTTTGCAGCAACCACAAAGTCAACCTGTGCAGCAACAAAGGCAACCTTTGCAGCAGCCACAAGGTCAACGTTTGCAGTAGAAGATCCAACCTTTGCAGTAATAGGCCATAAATGCATATCAACAAGGTCAACCTATTTAGGGCCAAGGTCAACCTCGACAAGGTCAAGATCAACCCCTACAACAGCAGGTTCAAAATCCTTATGTCCAGGGGCAACAAGTGCAAAATCTGTATGTCCAGGGTCAACAGTTTCAAAATCATTATGTCCAAGGTCAAAACTCTCAACAACCTTTTAAACCATATACCTATCAACGGCCTATGGTAGGATAGTATTAGGTCTACCCAAGATAGAATCATCCCTACGAGCAAGGTAACCTACAGTGGGAGAAAAATCAAATTCCATATGGACAAAATCCTTCACTGTGGGGGCAAAATCCTTACCAACAAGGATGGGTTCCGCAGTTCGTGTCTACTTAGAGACCCAAATGACTTTTAATATGCAATTGTCATTCTTGGGCATGTTAGAACTCTCAGATGTGTCAAGGCTCACTAATGATCCTATCCTTCATTCACCTTATTTGCCTCTAGTTCTGATGAAAGTTCCAAGAAATTGCTTGAAATTTGAGGGAAAAGCGAAGGAGGATCCATAAGCCTATGTGATGACATATCACCCCTGGTACTCCTCCAATTCATACGTCAATGATTCTATCCACCTATGAATTTTTCAAACAGCTCTCATGAGTGATGCAGCAAAATGGTACATCAAATTACCCCAAGGTACCTATAGTGACTTCAACTCTCTCGCTTTGTCTTTCCTCACTCATTTCTAGCTTCCAGTTTGCTATGAAACTAACACCTATCTACTAACGTCACTTAAGAAAGACACCACGACCCATATCTCCGATCACATCCATGAATGGAGACATGGGAATTGCCTGATCATGTTTGAAATTGTTGATCAATTGCTAACAGAATGGTTCAAAAAATAATTCATCGGCCCAATTTCAAGGGACATAGCTATGGGTGGGTGTGTTACAAAGGAGCAAGCCATTGCTCGTGCCCAGTATTTAGACCTCATCTACTCACAATCTAGCACATTATATGAGATGTTACCCGATGCTCCAAGACCGTCATTCGATCTGACATCATCGAAGTCTCCGCTAAACCACCTAATGATGGAGTGATGGATTTTGTGTCTTAGACTCCAACAAAATATTCTTCCAAGCATAAATTAGTCTCGAATAATGGTTCTAATGATCCCTCTCAAAACTCACCTGGTCATGGTAAAACCTTTGAGGTTCACGCTGTTTAGTCTACCACAGTGGATAAAACCTCTAAAGGTAAAAAGAAGGGCAAAGGTAAGGCCAAAGTTGATGCTCTGAAACAGGGCCCTTCTAAGTCTGCTACTGGTGATGCTTCTCAAAGAAATCCAAAGTATTTGTGCCTCATCTATGAAGAGGATCATTACATTAAGGATTGTCCACGATGATCTAAAGTTAGTCTCTTTCTAAAAGGGACCCTAGATGTCTTAAAAGAACCCTTTCCATCCCAGCAGAACCAAATGGTAGACCAACCTCATTCTTCCACTCCCTCAGGTTCCCAAGTGTTTATGAAGAACATGCCTATAAATGTGGCTACTAGATCTGAATATTGTTGGGCATGGAGTCCCCCCACAACGTGTTTTGGGGCTCAAAGTGCACAATTTTGGTTAAATAATGTTGTAATACTCCGCGAATTGTGGGCACGGAGCGCGAAATGTATGTTGAGTCATAGGTTTGTCCGCCCTAAGCTTCTTAATGAACCGTCAGCCTACCCATGGTCCGCGGACCATGGGATTGTATAAATAGAGTGAGGCTCTAAGTTGTAAGGAGAATAAGAGATAGATGAAAAACGAATGGAGTCTAGAAGATAACAAGCATAGAGAAAAGGTCTAAGTGCCTTGGGTCATACTAGTAGAAAGAGGCTCTACAGCTAAGTGCGCAGAGGCCTAGTAGAGTCCACAACTGAGTGTGCAGACCCCTGCAGCTGAGTGCACATGGTGAAGTTGAGTCTCTAATTAGGGACGAAGAACAATAAAGAGAAGTTTGATTCCTAATGTTGTGTATCTGTTCTTGTGCTACTTCTGTTTAAATATATTGTTTTCTTTATCGCACAAACTTATATGAATATTGAACATTGTTAAATATAACTAAACACGTACTGATTAGCTAAGGGATCGACAATTATTAG
>APFE031027926.1:0-17472 GCA_000404065.3 Pinus taeda | reverse complement strand
GGAGAAGCATATGCCCAGGAGGTCATAAATTTTTGTGCCTCGGGAGTCTGATGCAGGAGCATCCAACACCCTTAGTCAAAGGGAGGAATCCAAAGTGGAGCGCGTGGACCAGGGGAGCAAAATAGGGAAAACTTTGTTTTAAAACAAATTTAAAGATGGAAAATATGGATAGAAGTCTCTCGATGACTTGTTATCAATGTAATCTACCATGTGTTAGATATATGCATGCATTATGGAGCTTTAGGGCTTTTGTTGGAGCAAATCAAGGAGGGGATGTGATCGGATTATTCATAGTGATCCGATCTAACACTTCTATTATATATATACGAACGTGCATGTTCAAAAGGGATATATATAGCAGTAGATGAACAAGATGTAGTCAAAAGGAGGGTTTGTCCTAAGGCTAAAATGCCTTAGAATTATAACCGTGCTCTTTATATAATAGAAAGTGTGTGTTAAGTGTTGAATTATGTGCTTGTCTATGTTTTCATTATCTATATAGTTATATATATATTATATGCGTTTAATATCTTCATTCGTTGGTTGTAAGTGTGTTCAAATGTTGCAGGTTGGTCAACCATCGATCACGAGAAGGATTGATGGCGACCATGAGATATTTATGAACTTATGCATGCTTTGGCAGAGGGTGGCGGATCTGTGTTTTAACACAAAATTCCTTCAAATGGTGGATAAAATCAAGTTAAGGAAGGAATGGCTAAGAATGTTTAGTAGCCATTAATCTTCCAGATCAATGGTCTAGATGAAGTCGCAGAGGGGCAACAGAACCTTTATTGCATCGCCATTTCAGAGTGGGAGATTATTAAGTGTTAAGCGCCATTGCAAATCACTGATAGCGATTAGAGATATCGCATCGGACCGAGAAATACTGCCGATATATGACCCTTGTGATGACCGGTAAGTGATATTGTTGATAGGCCAATCGACGATCAGGGGTTGTGGTGATCGACGATCGGAGTTCTGTGCGATCGGAGGTGTTAGCAATCCGAGGTCTAAATGGTTGGAGGAGAAGACCCACCGATATTTATAGAGGCGGGTCTATAATGTTTGAAGTCCGGTAGGTGTTTCGGAGTGTGGTTTTCTCGTGTGATGCTGTTTAAACCAATATGTTTTGTGGCCGAGTTTTTAAGGCTTAAGGCCATATGTATGCTCCTGATATGGTAGTAAAACTTCAATAAAGTGGTGGCTCTGATTCTTGTGTGGTCCATGGTTAAAATGCAGAAGCCTAAAGAACGCTTCCAATAGGCTTTGTGGGCCATAACCCATAGGCCTCAAGATTGATTTTTTTAGGAAATGGGATTTTGATTAACCCCCAAAATCTCCTTTCCATCAACGGGTCATATCCAAACCAATGCAATGCATCTACTCAATGTGGAGGATAAAGACTCTGAAGACAAGGAACAAAGTTGAACAACTTTCCATCTTTTTGGGAAGAAATCAGATGAGAAGGAAAAAACCTTTATTTTTAGAATTATTGCTTTATTAGAGAAAATCTGTAGGATTTTCTAGTTTTAATTTGTCAAACAGACTTATCTTATTTTTGGAGTATTTATATGACCTCTTACATTGGAGTAAGCGTCGAGAAATTGTGAAAATCTCAGAACTTGTATTTTTCAATCAAATTTTGAAGTGATAGCTTTTTTGAAGACCAATTTCAGAATCAAATGCTCTTTTGAGCTATGTGATTAATTTCTGGTCATCTTTTTAATTATTTAATGGATGCTCTAGTATTTATCTTCAACTTGTTCATATTTATTTTTGAATGAATATTTGAGTATTATGCTTAACATTTCTTAGGATATGTTGTACTTTATATCTACTATCAACAAAAAATTATGAACTTTTTTATTTTTTATTTGCTTGGTGGCTAAAATATGATATTCAAAAGTTAGAATATAAGTTTCTTTTGTTTTAGAGATGGTAATAGTTTGAGTAATTTTATTGCTTCTTGTTAATGCATGCATATAAATAATAAAAAAAAAAAAAAATCACTTTGAAAGAGAATGAAAATCTTATAAACATCTTTTTGGCCTTTTTATATAAAAGTTCTCTCAAAATCAACTTGTGTGGCTAGGTGGACCCATATTCCAGCAAGATTCAAACACACATAATATTTCTTTAAGTTTATTATGTTTGAAAGAATCCGCTTCCCCCCACCTTAGTTGTTTTCTAGATCTATTTCATCAAAGCTCATACATTCTCTCAATAGTTTGTTTATATTTTTGTAGATAACTGTAAAAATAAAAACATGTCATATATTTTCCCTTCTTTAAAGTTTTCATTTGACATTCATTTTAGTTTTAATTTTTATCTTAGTTTAGAACATGCAACTGGGCCTTACTTGCGAAGAGTATACAACCATTTCAACAAAAATGGGTCTAATTGGGACCCGGGTCAGGTCAATACTCAACTTGTTGTAGGAGGAATTCTTTCGCCTGTCAACAAAAGGGTAGTTCATTATGGTGTATTACTCATTTTTTAAACCTAAAATATCATGATGAGCCAATCACCCCATATTTCTCCCTAAACCATTGGTACCTAAAATATTATGATAAGCCAATATTCTCATATTTCTCCCTATGTCATTGGTTAGATTCAATGTTGTATATTTTCATCTTATCCTCTTCTTGCTTGATCTAATTTTAGGATATAAATTAGGGGACAACTTAAACAAATTAGACTAATTAATTTTGGTGAGTTAAGGTGAGGTGATTACAAAATGAGATATACACAAGAAAATTATAATATGCAAGTTTGGTACTATTGTGTAAAATGCTTTATGCAACGCTGTATGAAAGAAATATAGGGAATAAGGATTACATTTAAGTTATAAAAATGTTCATTCAAGTGCCTAAGATTTTTTAGTGTCATAATTGTCGATTGGGGTGATGGTTCATCTTCTTGTTGAGTCATTTGGGCCTTCATAATCATCCTAGAAAATGGTTAGCACTCTTAATTGTGGGCATGTTCGAGATGCTAAAGTGTGTTATGCTAGTAACCTTCCATATCTTTACTTCAAGTTTTCAAATTCCAACATAAATATGCCAACCTATGGTAAACTAAAATAATCATCCACTGTCATCTGAATAGTTGCTGCCCTCTCTTTAGGTTGGTTATTTTCCAATACAAGTGGGGAATCCCTTAAAAAACCAATAACATGTCCTTAAATGTATATTTGAAAAACATATTAATGAAATTGATTGCTTGTAGGGTTTTATAATGTAGAAAAGGTGGAACTAAGAGCATAAACACCTAACACTTTGGAATGTGTATGGAGAATGTGTAATAAAGCCACTGCAACAAACTTTGTTAGTGGATATCAACAAAACTTCAATGTCAAACACCATGAAATTTTCATAAGTGACACTATTTCATAAATCAACTATTGTATTATGTTATCATAATCAAAATGGGATAGCAGAGATTTATTATACTAACAACCAACATAACACCTTGTATCCATGTTGATTACACAATAGGTTCAAGAAAACAAAATTAGTCACACCTAAACATTTTCTTCAAACTTTCTATGAATTTTTGCAATAGGTTACAGAAAGAACACAAATTGGCCTTTGTAGGGGGTTTATTACCTTTTCAATCCACTTTATTGATGACGTTTCTTCTCATTTTATAGCTTTAGATCTCTAACCACCTCTCAAAAAAAGATCTTAGAAAATGCTAAAAATCTCAATATAAACAATATAAAGAAAACCCTAGAAGCCTTTAGGAAAGAGAATTTTTCTAGAAACTTCCATCTTTTGGTGAAAATAGCTAAGGGTCTATAAATGATGGGGCATGCCTCCAAATATGTAGAGATTGAATCAAAGGATGTGAAAATTCATCTTAACACTAAAATATGCTTCAAAATACATAGAATGTGCTTCAGATTATGTGAAATGACATCCTTAATAGTAAAACATGCATCAAAATATGTAACTCGCCTCCAAATATATCAAAACATACCCTAAAGGTGAGATACACACCAAAATGCTTTCTCCTTCTTTTGTGGCTTTCTCGTGGTAAGATGGATTCTTATAAATATGAGTTTCCTTATGAGGAGAAAGCATTAAACCACACACACACACACATGCACAAGGAAAACAATGTGTGTGAGAAGAAGGAGAATTTGAAACTTTAAACATTGAGGTTCTAGTTACTAGGGGAAAAAGTGTTTGTTTAAATTTTGAACTTGTATATTGTTGTTCCATTGGAATGCTTGGAATCAACAAAAAAAAAAACAAAACAATTGTGTTTGATGTGTGGGTGAAAATATTTTCAATGCAAAGTTTAAGCAAAAGAACATAATTTCTAGGTAATTTTCTATATATTTTCTTTCTTATAAATGACTTCATTAATTTGGAAAAATCAAAATATCTTCAAAATATTTTTATAGGTATGAAATTGTAAAAGTGAGATAACCTTTTACCACTATTAAATACAGATTATATTAGCAAACTAAATCTATGAAACAAATTAGTATTAAAACTTTGTATAATTTACAACTTCCTAAGGCTCAGACAATGTAATGTGAAATTTATCTCTTCGGATGGATTTGGCTTAAATAAAAGATATTTTAGTTTGTTTTTATTTTTTAGTTAATATTGTTTTTTATTAACTTAAATATTGCTTTATCTAATCTCTACTGACTATTCGATTATAAACTCCTCCAATTTAATGGAAACTATTGTGTATATATAAATGGAAGGGAAATAAAAATATTATAGTGTTATGATCTTTTTTGCAAGTGTAAATGTCAAATTTCAACACTACCTCCAAATATGTAACCATTTCCCTTAAATATGCAAAGATTATCAAAACATGAAATAATAAATGGAACAATTGACATATGTTTAACCACCATTGGTACTCCAAGTCCATGACATAGACATGATTGATGAACTAATAAATGTTCAATAAAGATAGAACAAGCAAATGGTCTCAAGATAATGCTAAAAAATTATAAACGCAATTGATTCTCCAAAGCTAAATGTCTCCAAGATTGAACTTATAAGATAATAATACCTCTAAAAATGCAAAATGAACCATACATTTTTCAGGGACTAATGTGTTTTCACACTGATGAGCTTAAGATACATAGATTTTAGATCTAAGGATGTTTAACATGGTTTATGTCAATTCTCGTAGAGGTTTTGAGGCATTTCCCCTCAACCTCTTCATCAATGATGATGGGAACCCATATGGGGAACTACCCTTTTCTACCCTTAGACGCCATTAATAAGAAATCAAAGTAATTTAATTGGAAGAGATTTGTATGAGATATAACTATTTTATAACATGGGATAGACTCACTAAATATTTAGAGTTTCATTTATATCACTAAAGTGTTCAATATTTTGTTCTTTATTTAGAGTACTTTAAAATTTATCTTCTCTTTTCTTTTTTAACTGACATTTTTTATTTTACCAAAGACCATGGACTAATTTTGAACCTCAATAATAATTAAATGAAATTTCATGATTGCTTATTTATCATTATTTATTATATGGATCTATTATATTTGACATGTTTCGCTTTAAATATATCCATTTTCCCAATGGTGTAAAATAACACAAGATATGTCACACATTGACTAATCCTATTTTGAAGGAACCTAAAAATAGCATGGGTAGAACATAGTTTTAAAAATTGGTCGGCATGAACCAGAAATCGGCCAAATTAATTGGTTTATTAGGTAACTGGGTTGAATCGGGAAAAAACACTGGTTTAGGGGTTGACTTCGCCAAAAAATCACAAAAACTAGACCAAACCGACGGTTTATGATGGAACCGATCAATTTATGGCATAACCGACTAGTTCCGTTATAAACCAACCGACTCATTTCCAAGGCCACAACAGATGGTGACAGACCCACACATACTATTTTTGCAAGCTTCCTCTATGTTTTGGAGGGAAATTAAGCGTTGTTTCCCTCCAAAAACACCATCTCCAAGCCTTTAAAAGGAGCTCACCCCCCTCATTTGCCTCACACATCTCATTTGGATTTTTTGTGAGTTTGACTTGGAGCTTGGAGAGTGTTGAGTTTTTGCTGGAGTAGTCATCTTAGAGGCTTGGAGTCGGACTTGGAGCTATTTTGGAGTTGTTAGTAGAGTTGGAACCTTTAATAGGAGGCTAAGGAAGCTAGTTTGGATTTCTAGGTAAGGATTTTCAATTAAGTGATTAATTCCTCATTTCACTACTGTCCATGTATTAATTTTTTTTATGTGTTCTATGCTATCAAATCTCTAATTATATGCTATTAAATTTTGTAGATGAGGTTGAGACATCCTTAGACTCTGATCCATATGATGTCTATGTAGCTCATGTTGATGATCTTGTGTCTAGTAGTGGTGAAATTTGATGATTGATCGTGTGTAGACTTGTAGTCTTATAGTAGGCCAATAGCCTCATAGCTTGTAGCATTGGTTTTGGACTTCATAGGCCATTTAGAGCCTCATTGCTTATGTATTTTGTCGATGATATGCATTGCACTCGATGCCATTTTGATATATTCACCTTTACATGGTATATAGATGAACAAACTTTGCATATTTTGTCTCTATTGGCTTGGAATCATGGTTTTAAATCTTAAAAAATAGTTTTTCTTCATTAAAAATGAATTATTTAATGTATTTTTTTAAAAACTGGTTCATTGAAATATGACTAGTCCTTGTTTGACTAGTTCTGATCTCAAACCCAGTTTATTAGGTCGACCAGTCCAGTAACTGGTTCCGGTTTTTAAAACTATGGGGTAGACCCACCCCAATTTTGTTTATGTTTGTCTTGATAAATCTCCAAAATAATTGGTTCAAATCAAGAGAATGATGGAAAAACAAGCATCCTAAGGATGAATTATTAGACAAAAAACACTAAAATGGCTTAAATAAAGATAGAAGTAGATCCACACCTTGAAAAAGAGCTATAAGAATGAAAAATAACCCTCTTTGAGACGGAAGACTTATTTTACAATACAATAAATGTACAAGAATGAGATGATTTTAACACCAGGTCTCCTTCGTATATACATTGAAGAAAAGGGGTACAATTATAATTAAATGGGTCTAGTTGTCAACACTAATATAAACAATACATATATAACTCAATATATAGGGTTTTGCATGGTGGTTTATCCTTAACATGGGGCATAGTCTAAGGATTAACATTCCCCTCTTCTTCAAACACGTGTTTTCCTCAACAATTGATTAGTTATGAATACTTTTGTATGAAGACTTCATCTTCTCATGTGGCCTCTTCCACTTGATGAGGTACTCATTAATTTCTTAGTTTCACAAGTACTTAATATTTGTTTCAAGGATTTTTTTAGGTTCTAGTATTACTTTCCCTTCTGCATTAACCTCTAATAAAATAGTTTGAACCAAGATCTTGTCACCAATTAATTTCTTTAAGTAAGAAACATGGAAGATTGGATGTACATGTGAAGATGAAGGCAACTCCAATTTGTAAACCAGACTTCCAATCCCTTATAATACCTTAGGGACCATAATTATTGGGTGCTAGTATATTATCCTTATTTTTCTACTTGGGGGGATTATGTTTGTGTGGTTATAGCCTCAAAAATACCCAATCCCCAACTTCAAAATCCATTTTGTTGCAGTGTTAATCTACTTGTTGTTACATCTAATTTTGTGATGTGACCAAGTTATCCTACAATAGATTGAGAACCTATTTTCAATGCTCTATGTGGTACTCCATTGCTTGAATCCTTGTTTTCCCTTTCAAGGATGATATGATGGATGGATAATGATATCCATAAAGTGTCGTAAACGAGATATTTTCCATTAATTATGGAAGTATTTGTTGTAACACTATTCTACCAAGGGAAACCACTTGATATATCATATATGTTTATAATATGCAAAGCAACAAAGATACCCCTTTAGAGATGTATTCACAATTTTAGTTTTCCCAATGGATCGAGGATGGTCAGATAAGTAGTGAGCCGATTGGGTACCCAAATAAGAAAATAATTCATTCCAAAAATTTCTAATGAAAATTGGAGCTATGTCACATATAATAATCTTGGAGATTCAATATAGCTTCTAAACTATTTCCATGAATGTTGTGGCTATTGTACTTGCTTTAAAATGCTAATAAAAAGAATAAAAATGGGCATACTTTGTGAGTCAATCTACTACTACCATGATGACGTTATTTCCTTCAACTTTGGGTAAACTCGTAATAAAATCCACAAAAACCTCTTTACAACATTAAGTTGGTATAGCTAATTGTTGTAGGAAACTTAGGGTCTCAATTGTCTCTCTTTTATTTTGTGGGTAGATCACACATTCAACCACAAACTTTTGACCATAAATTTTAAGACCATCCCAAAAAAAGGTGTTTTTGATCTTGTGGTAAGTTTTCAGGAACCTTGAATATCCTCCTTAGAAGAAGTTTTCAATTCCAAAGGGATATTTTGTTTGAGATGAAATTCTTACATAAATATGGGCATTTTTTATAGCACGATAAATCATTCTTCCACAAAAATTTAGCTTATGATCTTGCTTCCATCCTGTCCCTTATTTTTCACCTAATCAAATTGATGAATTAAAATAGCATATAGTAAACTCTCTATTTCTTCTTCTTTCCTTGAAAGTGCATATACCACCATATTATGTTTTACTTTTATGTAAATAATTTCAAATTCATAGCCTATCATCTTTGTAACGTACTTTTTGTTGATTTTTGGTAGATGTGGTCATTATTCAAGTCGGCCTAAATTAAAAGAGGGAAATTGAAATTGAAATTTTAATTTAAATGCTCAAGTAAGGCCCAAATTATCAGGTAATTCCAACTAAAAGATACACCACTTGGGGCACACTAAATCACTATAAATTGACTGTTAGAAAATTATCTATTACAAAGAAATGGAACACATAACATATATTGCAAAAATATAAACACAGAAAACACATAAAACAAGAGAGACACAAATATATGGGGTTCACCCAATTTGGGCTACGTCCACGAAGAAACAACCAGTCCTTCCTTTTATATTATATAGTAAAATGAAGAGATACAACCCACAACAGATCTGCTGTAATTCCCTCTTCGCTCTCACACAATATTATCTCTCTTTCTCGCTCAGAATACAGATCTACATAGACGCAATACCATTCCCTCATATATAGCGAGGGGTTGCCTTCTAGGGAAAAAAACCCTAAATTAAACATAACTTCTACCGTCAGAAGGGGTTCAAAGTGCTTTAGACAATGGCAAGGTCAAAGAACTAAGATTTGAAGGGTTTACTAAATGTTGGTTTAATGACATCTCCATGGGAAGAACTCAAGAACCAGAGGGAGCTGAGAAGGAATTGATATAGATCAAGTTATTTCAATGATTTAAAGAGTGTTTGTGATCACTTTAATTGGGGTTAAACATCTCATGTTATAGATATGCTTATGTCATGTCTATAATCTCTAAATCAATCATGTTGAAGATGAAGTTAGAAGATCCTTATTTCCTATGGTTTGTAAATATCATGCTTTTATATGTGTGCTCTATGGAAACCTTCCTTGAAAGGTGTTTTTATAGGCAATTTAAATCTTATATTTATTTCCATATTTGATCATACTTTGGGGACACTCGTGAACCCTAATGGTATAGAAAAAGAGATGGAAATTAAGAATAAGATAGTGAATTGGAAGAAGAGAAGGGTGAAGAGATCTACATGTTTTTTAGAGAAATGAGAAATGCTCAGACCTTACTAAAATACCATATTTTAACAATTCATTCCTCTTTACTTGAATAACTCTTCATGGAATTAGTTCATGTTTGTCATTTTCTCTCATATTCATAGTTGGTAAATGTTCTTCAACATTCAAGATGGTAAAATTTTCACATGACAAGTTTGTTGGACTTACAAATGGTTTTGATGAAAATTGAAAGCCATAGGGTTTGTAAAACCTAGAAGTCTAGAAGGATATGACTTGTACTGAAGTTTTGGTCATAAGGGTTTGTGAAACCCTAGAGCGAGACCAAGAATGTTGATTAATGGAGTTGTACTTGAAAATGTCTTAAGCTTGTTGTATAACTCTAGGATGAAGAAACACTAGCTCATAAAATTCATGCAAGGAAGGAAAGGAAAGTTGCATGCATTAGTAGTCGATGAAAATGACGAGGATTAGAATTTCTAGCTTGATGAGATTGCATATGGATTTCAATGATTTCTGCAAGAAGGAAAGGATCAAGAGGGAGTTGACAATTCCCTCAAATCCTGATATCAAAAAATAAGTACTTCATATATTTATTCCTTAACTATTATTAATTTAACCTCTTGTATTTGTATATTTTTCTTGGTTGTAATTGTTTTCTTCCATGACCTCCTAATGAGGTTTGGAGGTACATTGTGAAGTCTTCCTAGGCAATAATTTTGGCAACAGATGGAAGCATCAAGATGATTGAAGAAAAGTTTGTGATAAGAGAATTCTCCTAGGATAAAACATAAATTCAACTAGAGTGATTTTTGTTGAAGAGGGAGAAATTGAACTAACATCTAGAAGCGTGCCAAATGACTAGAAGAGCTCCTAGTTCAGAAGGAGTGGGTAGTCTAGCAAGTTTGAAGAATTCCATGACGGAGGAAATTGTGCCAAGACCTAAAGGGAATTCAATGGTGGCTTCCAAGTGGATCTAAAATATCAAGCACACAACATAGAGAAGTACAAAGCGATATTTTTGAGGTTGCATCAGATGGATGTAAAGACACTTTCCTCAATAGAGTAATTAAGGAAGAAGTGTACATAGAACAACCTCAAGGGATTCTAGGTACATGAGAAGGAGTCTCATGTTTTCAGATTGAAGAAATATTTGTACATACCTCAGACATGGTATTCTTGTATTGATGTATATCTATTGACTCTTGGTTTATCTTGTTATCATGTATGATTTTTTTTATGGGTGCATAAGGAATCACGTGATATATGGAGCAGTAGTGGAAGGAGGATTTGCTTTTGTTATAGAGGGAGAAATAAAGCCTTTCTTCAGTGTCAGAGGAAGTTGACCTCTGAGTTCAAGATGAAGGATCTAGGTTTTATGCATTACTTCCTTGGTCAAGGGAAGTATAATGTTGAGATCCTTTAGAGATTTTGGATGATGGATTGCAAGTCCATGGATACTCCGACAATGACCAATTTGAAGAAGTTGAGAGGTTTTTATTCAAATTTAGTGGAAGGACCAATTGTCCAAGTTGATCTCATGGGATTAAGATTGTCAAGATACTCAAAGACATGAGGTATCTAAGAGAATTATTCCTTTTATGAGTGGACCATGCCAAACAATAGATATGCTTCAGGGATTAGGAATAAATAATGGCAGAGGGAGAAACCAATATTTCCACAGTAAGATCTATTTTAGAGAGAGCACCTAGTCAGGGTGACTGGAAAGTAACATGCTGATGGATCTAGTGAAGGAAGTTGGTCAGTTTATGGTTGATCCAAGGCATACGACACAACATGTGTTGAGGTATGAACATGGTACGGTTGGATATGGATTGAGATATGATGAAGTACAGTTGCAAGCATATACATATCTAGATTGAGCAGAGAGTATCAAATATGCGAAGAGTACATCAAGATTGGGTTTTGCTCTGATATCTTGGATGAGCAGGAAGCATACATCTATCACACTTAACACTATAGAGTTTGAGTATATTGTTTCTAGTTTGATGAGTTGTGAAGCAGTTTGGCTTTGAAAGCTACTCATAGGATTGTTTAATCAAGTGCGGGAGATGATCACGATGACAAATCAAAGGAAATTGAGATCAAGTATGGAGAAATTGTACAAAAGGGAACAATATGGCTGCAATACATTTCTACAGACAAGCAGGATGCTGACATTCTCATAAAAGCTTTGTCCTAGATGAAGTTTGTATACCCAAGGAAAAGCTTAGAGTATTAGATAAAGGAGGAATGACCTGTTACAGAGTTTTATGAACCTGTATACTCTGAAATATAGCTCATGGATACATCATTAATATCTTCAAAATATCTATTGACGCATCCCCTGATGACGGACTCACTTGGTAGTCTGAAACGTTGGGTTCATAAAACTCTATAACAGGTCATTCCTCCTCTATCTAAAAATATCCTCACTTGTACGGATTCATTATTTAACAAGCTTAGAGTAGTTGAGAATATCTCCCTCAGTGAGAGGGAGTGTTGATTTTGTAGCATCAAGGGCAGACATTCTCCCTAGGTCAAAGGTATTGACCAAGTTTCCATGTAATGTGGTTAGGGAGAATGGTCTAGAGAGAATCAAGGCCGTGCTCCCTCGGTTAGAAGGTTTTGACCATATTTCCAAGAGTTAATTAGCTAGTGGGTAGAGTGAGTGCATTTAGCATCGGGAAAGTGTTTTACCATTCAATTGGCATGAAATAATTGTGATTAACCTAGGGTTTCACCTTTTTTTTGGTCAAAGGTATTTACCTTGCTCCAAGTGAAGGCTTGTTGAGCTAGTGACCTAGGACTAGTCTTGTTGACCCTGGTAAGAAGGTTCTGACCACATCGCCAAAGGGTTTTGGCTAGTGGGTGACTAGATTCATTTGCAAAGGGGATTTTACTAGTAGGTGATTATATCCTTTGCATGATGTTGATGCAGGATGATTTCCACATGGTTTTAGATTAGAACATGGAGTGGATGGATACATTAGCATAACTATCTCATTCAATATTTCTTTGGATGGAGAAATTGTTCAACAAAGAGGACATCTGAGAAAGTCAAAATAAAATACCTCCCTACTAAGAGGGAGTGTTTATTTTTGGTAGTTGTGCTTGGTATTCAAGTAAACCTAAATTAAAAAGAGGGAAATTAAAATTAAAATTTGAATTTAAATGGTCAAGTCGACCCCAAATGATGAGGTCAATCCAACTAAAATACACACTACTTTGGGCACACTAAATCATTATAAATTGGAAATCATCCTCCTCACTTGGAGATCAATTCAAATCACACAAAAATCATATGTTCTCTGTTCACACTGCAGAGGGAAAGAGAGGAGAAAAAGGCAAAATATTGACGCTTTTTACCACTTTGATAGAGTTTTCTAGCCACAATTTGACCAAATTTTGAGGCAGTTGACCAAGTTGTTCTAAGGTTGGTTTGACCAAGTTTTTCTAAGGCTTTAACCAAGTCTATAATGAGCATTTTGACTGCATTTCTGAGGCATTTGACCAAACTTTGTTATGGGAAGTTTGACCAAGTTGTTTTGTTGACCATATTTGAATTGTGGGATTTATGTGGTTTGTTTGACCTAATTTGACTTATGAATACTATATTGTAGCTTTGTTGAACCACATAATTTATCCTAGAAAATATTTTTGGGTTTTCCTTCGAGTTTGGGTTTCCCTGGTGAAAATTTGTGTCTCTCTGTGTGCTTGGCTATCTCTTTATGATCCTATTGTCATTATTGCATTAGTGTTGAAATTTTCTATGTTTAATTGCTTAATGATGTATAAGACAAGTGAAATTTGTTAAATAAATCAATGGAAAGTAATTTTTAGAATAGAAGATCAGATTCTCCCTAAAAAATCAACATTTTCATTTCTTTTTGAAGGTAATCATTGTTCCACAAAATACTTCAAACCATCATGATCTGATTTTACCTTGAAGTGTCTTCTTAATATGTACGAGTTCCACTTCTTAACTACATGTAACATGGCCAACATTTCCTTTTCATAAATGGGTTTGAGTAAGTCATTTCCGTTAGGGTCGCTAATTTCAAAGGAAAGGGTCCTTCCTTCTTGCACTAAAACTATGCCAATGCCATGTCTAAAGGCATCAAACTCCATATTTTGCGAAGTAAGGTGTAGCTAAGATATGAGTAGTACACATAGCATCCATAAGTTTTCAAAAAACTTTGGTTGCATCTTGAGTCCAAAAATGCCTCATTTTTAATAATTTTATTAGAGGTGCTACTATTTGACCATAATTCTTAAAAAACTTGTGGTAATATCTCATAAATCCTAGGAATACTATAAGTTTATTCAAGGTTTTGGGAATTTTCCATTCCATCATAACTTAAATTTTGATAGGTTTCACTTTGATACCTTCATGAGAGATGATATGACCCAAATATTCTACTTATTAAATCCCAAAAGCACACTTGGAAGTCTTTGCATATAGTTACTCCTCTTCCAATAATTTTAAGACCATGTATACATGTTCTTCCCAAGATTTGTTATAGATTAATATATCATCAAAAAACACTGATACAGATGTTCAGAGGAAGGGTTTGAAAATAAAATTTATCAAGGTTTGAAATGTTGAAGGGAAATTAGTAAGGTTGAATGGCATTACTAGAAACTAATAATGAATTTCTTGATCTCTTAAGACTATTTTGGGAATATCCATTTGCTTCATTCTGATTTTGATGGTTTTCAGAGTGGATCTCCAACTTAGTAGAGACAATTGTTCCTTGTAATTCACCTAATAATTGACAAGAATATCTTTGGTGGTCATTTTGTTGATCTATCTATAATCCAAAAACATACACCATGAACCTTCCTTCTTTTGAATCATCACCATTAGTATAAATACAGAACTTTAGCTAGGTTGAATGAGGCCAACCTTTAACATTTCTGGAATCAAGTGTTTGTTGTGCTCCATCTCTCTCTTGTGCATATGGGTACTCGTAAGGGCTAATGTCAGGTGGTACACTTAATTGCAAATGAATAGCATGGTCATGATCTCAAGGATGTAGAAGACCCTTAGGAATCTCTCCAAATACCTTGGGATTTTGTTGATAACTTTTTGGAGATTCACTAGAGCAAAGAGTATAGATTTTTTAACATATAGTTAGCATAATTGTGCAGAGCTTATAGATATTTGAAAATCTAGTGAACAAAATTGTGTAATTACAGAATTCGTATCCACTTTTGAGTTATTTTGTCATGTTATTGGAGATTTTCACTTCAAATGGTTTTCTTTGGATACCTTTAAGTTCAACTTCCTTACCTTCTAAGAAAAATCTCATGAAAGGTTTCTAAAAATTAAGTGCTAGTATTCCTAATTATTGTAACCATTGGACCCCTAATATAACATCAATACCACCCATTTGGATTGCAATAATGGGACTATCTAATAAATAATCCCCCATATTAAGATAAATACTATGGAATTTCCATGAATTATTTATGTTACCTATATTTGCAATAATTACTTGAAACTCAAGTTCTAGAAATATAAAGCAATTTAGAAGCTTTGCTAATTTGCAGTTAATGAATTTATGGGTACCATCAGAATCAATCAATAATGTTACTTTTTTCCTTTTTGATATATCCTTCTATCTTGAGGTTTGTGGAACATTGATGCCAATAAATATGTGAAAATATATGGTTAGAGTATCCTCTTGTAGTTTTAGATCTTTAGATGGTTATAATTCTTGATTTTTTTTTTTTTTTTTTTTTTTTTTTTTTTTTATTTTTTTTTTTAACATTAGCCAGTTTACTTTATTATATTGCAAAAGGGAAAGGGAAAAGCTAGGTCCTTGTACATTTCGGAGGAAAGCTTGTTTCACTGTTAGTGCGCAAAATTGGAGAGCACAATCCCCACATCTACCATTTGCAAACCTTGTTTCTGTTAAACTTCAAAAAACTAAAGTGGGGCAATACTACCTTACATACTGTCCTAGGAACAGACGAAATTTGCACTGCATTAAGAAGAGAAATTTAAACACATTCACCAGAATTGGTTAACAGATTCTTCCTGCTGGGGGCGATGCTTCTTGCTGTACTTGGAGGATGTTTCCCCTTACTGACTTTGACTTCGAGTTTTTATGTACTCAACAACTTCTTCCAGATGTTTACATTTGTCCTTTAATTATTCTATTTCAGATCTCTAGAGATCAATGTCTTTTTTCTTGTAGACATTTACAATCTTCATCTCAGCTCTAAGGTCCTTCAAGGCTTGATCAAAGTATCCTATCATGAATTGATTGGCCCTGCAAGTTGGGCAGTTTTTCGTTCTTTTCTGCTTTCTCCAGAGGATTGCAAGCCATTTGATTACTATGCTTTTCTGTGATGACTGTGGTTCCTTGTTCCTGGTGTAAGCCCTGATATTTGTTTGACTTCTTATTTTTCCTCTACTATTGTTGCTGTGATCCTGAGTTGTGGGATAGCTCTCCAGAGTTTGACTTGATCTCCTACACCTCTGTCTATGCTTTGGGTTTCAGTTCAGGTTTATTGGTTGTGAAGTGCTAACCAAGGGGAGAGAAAAGGTCAAAGTTTGTAAATGATAGTGAGAATGTGGCTCCACAGAGGCAGAGATTTGTGGTCACCACAGAGAGGAGATTAGGCTCTGAATTCTTATGATGATAGAGTGGAGGGAGTGTTGATGGATGGAGCAGGGTAGGATGGGAAGCTGAACGGGTGCTTGAGTAGGCTAACAACAGAGAGAGGCCACTGTGTATTACTTCTAGAAACACGATTTAAATAGCAAGGGAAGGAAATAAAGTGAGTACCTGTTGAGATTCCTCTCTTTGCTTCAAGTTGCTTGTAAAGGAAGAAGATGCTCTGGTCCCAAAGACAGCCGAGACTGATTTCTACGTGAGTTTGTTGAGAGAGCGAAGTCTCCAATAGATGGCTAATGCTTTTGTGGAAACGAATGGAGAGGTCAGGAGAAGGGTGGCGACAGGGAGAAAAGTGCTTTATTCTAATGGCTTCAAGCTTACTGTGAGGACTGTTAGCGAGATGGCATGAGAGATGTAGTTCAGAGCTTTCCAAGTGATGAAGATTTGTGAGAGTTGCCCCCAATTTATTGGTCTCAGAGTGGAGGAGAGATTTGCTACTGTAGGTGGCCATCCTGTTTCGAATAGCCTGGGAGCCTGCAAAGATGTCCATGGAGACCTGACTTTTACTTGCATAACAATTTCGATCTTGGTGTTTATGATTGACATGACAAACATCGTCTTCGCTCAGGAGAGAAGGACAATTGCAATCTTGATTCATCATGTAATGAAGTTTTTTTGGGATTGTGAGGATCATGTGCTCTGAGAGAAGCGGATTACACTTGAGAACCTCTGCTGACAAATATTCTTTGTTTTCCTCATGTGATCTGCTTCTTGACTTGATGTTTTGATCCTCAATTTTTATTTTTTTTCCCTCTATAATTTTCCTTATGGGATACTTCAGATCTATATCTTCTTTCTCATTCCTCATTCTAGGTAAGGGAGTCATGGTATACTTTCTTCACAAACTTCATTATTCTCTTTAATAATTCCAACTGGTCTATCAATTGCTTTGTTAGTGTGGCTATCAACATCCTTATTTTGGTTTCTCAGGGCATGCTTGATAGATATTTTTCCCAGGCTTTTAAAACTTGTTCTGATCCTTGGACAAATTTTGTTGATGGCAGTTCTTTTGAAATCCTTGTTGGCTTCTATTGCAGCTATTATGATAGCTGAGTCCCCTATTATTATAGGGTCCTTAATTGCATTTTTGTTTAAAA
>APFE031027922.1:0-12414 GCA_000404065.3 Pinus taeda | reverse complement strand
CAGGAGTATCAAGTTCAGAAATATGGAATCTAAGATCAGGAGAGATAGACATCCCTATCAACCCACGTGCTTGATCTTGCCTATTTTCCCATTTGGCTGCTTTCTCTTCATCTTTTGGCTTGGTTTCTTGGCCTGTGGCTATTCAATAAAGACCTCTACTTCTAAGTAAATCCACAATGTAGGACCACCATTGGAAGTAGTTGGTGTTGTCAAGGATAACTTGGCATGAACGTTCTATTTTGATAGAAACTGAAGCTATATATGCTGAAACTAAGTGTTCCAATGGAAAGAGCTCGAAAAATTAGGCTGGTTAAAAAAAAACGGCTCTGAAAACAGCTTCCAGATGAAGAAGTTATGACCTTTTTAAAAAATGTTGATGAAGGCGCCGGCAAAGTGCGGGAATGTGCGGAAATAAAAAAAAAACGCTCATTTTTCAACAAAAAAGAGATTTGAACCCAAGACCTCTACTCTCTTAAATTAGCTTTGAACCAAGTGAGCTATACAAAAAGAGAGAGAGAGAGAGAGGGGGGGTCTTTGTTTTCTTTTAGTCACTGATGCTTTGGATTGCGTGCTTGCTTGAGAAAGCTCTTTTCCTCCCTACAAAACAAAAATACAAAACCCAACACGGACATGAAAAAAAAACAAGTCTTACGACTTAAAGTTAGCTTTACCTAGAAATTAAATACTTTCCTCAATGTTTTTGATTTTCCAAGATCACACTAAGGTGCAGGGAAAAGAGCATACGCATGAGAAAAATCCTTCCTTTCTGTTTCTGATTTTCCTAGATCACACAGACTCGCAGGGCAAATAGCATACGCAGAAATGAAAGGTATAGATCTGGTGATAAAAATAGCTAAGTAAACCAAAACTGAAATAAACAGAGAGAAAATAACAGTAAACTGCAAATAAACACTGTATACCTCCATATCTAAAAAATGACGCAACTAGGGCTACCGGAAACCTTTTCGCGTGAAACGAAAGGGGTTCCTCACTGGAACAGATGCTCCCAACATAAAAGAGCAGTCCTCTCGGCCCGAAAGTAGTCAGAAACAACAGATATAGGAGATGACAGTTGCATGCAGTTCTACCGACTTCAGATTTGGATCAACAATGGACACAACCCTCAAATAGCTCTGATACCATGTGGAGGTTTTCCGTTACACCAAAACCCGCAGGTTTTGGTAAACATTACAAGCCAGTAACTAGGATCCCCAGGGTGGAAATTACAGATTCTATAGAGGTGCGGTGATTCTTCCAACATGATTCATCGGATCATGGTGACTAGAACTTTGTTGATTGCCTCAACCAGGCCATTAGCCTATGGGTAATATGGAGTAGAGCTATCGTAACACAGACCAAGTTGATTTGCTAGCTCTGTCATCATGATGTTTCGGAAATGGCTTCCATGATCAATGATAATCACTTGAGGAACACCGAACCTAGAAATTATATGATTGAAAACAAAAATAGCAGCAGTTTTGCCGTCTGCCGAAAATGTAGGCATCGCCTCGGCCCACTTGGTAAAATAATCTACCGCAAGGATGATATATGCATGCCCCCTGGCCGAGTGAGGGTTACATGTAATAGAATCGATACCCCATTTTGCGAAAGGATCAACAGAAATTATAGGGTGGAGAGGAGTAGGTGGAGCACACATCTTTCAATAAAAAATTTGGCAATTGTGGCATGTTTGGACTGCATTGATACAATATTTAAATAAGGATGGCCAGAAATAACCAGCACACAATATCTTTTGGGCAATGGCATACCCAGACATATGACCACCACACACTCCAGAGTGACAGTCATTCAGAACCTTTTCAGCTTCCTCATGAGTTAAACAACGACGAAAAACAGAATCCACCCCACGATGATAGAGTGTATCTCCAATAATTTTCTATGGTTGGGATTGGAAACGGATTTTCTTTCATTGAGATCGTGAAATTTCAGGCCGAAAAGATTGGGTTTGGAGATAGAAAATTATATCCCTATACCAAGGATCAAGAGTACTAATAAGAAACAAAGGTTCATCCGCAAGGGAGTCTTCAGCCACAGTTTCGGTATTAGTACGAGGAAAGTCACACATCAACTCCGCGAAAACCAAAGACTTCTTTGACTTGGATCTCTCAAATTCCAGGTCAAATTCCTACAGGATAACAATCCATTTGGAATACTTGCCCCCTAGCAATTGTTTAGTCAAAATATACGTCATAGGGTTACAGTCAGAAAGTATTGTGGTTTTGCGTAGTAGAATCTAATGACGAAATCGTTGGATAGCTTGAACAGCTGCCAGAGCCAATTTCTCCACATGCGAATACTTAAGCTCAGTTGGATACAAAGTTCGACTAAGATAGTAAATCACATGCTCAGCATTGAATTCATCTTCCCAAACTAAAACTATTCCAATGGTGGAATGAGAAGTGACGAGGAATTAATCCTGGTTGTAGTTGGGAGGATGCAATAACGGTGCATGGGTCAACGCGTGTTTAAGTGCATCAAAATATTTCTGAGTTATCTCATCCCAAAAGAATGGAGTATTTTGTTTCAACAACCTGGTAAAACCTTTTGTTATCTCGACGTAGTTAGGAATGAATCGACGTAAAAAGTTTGTTTTTCCTTGCAAATTTTGGAGTTGGCGAAGAGTCAAAGGCGGAGGTAATTTAAAAATGGCTTCAACCTTCGAGGGATTGACACGAATGCCGGCTTTTGAAGCAACAAATCCCAGTAAGTGACACATTTCTATACAGAAAACACATTTGTGTAGATTCAACCTTATTCAATAATGCTTACATCTCATAAAGATGGCTCGTAAATGAGTGAGATGATCGGCTCTATGTAATGAATGAGCAGGTAAATCATCGAGATAACGCTGCAAAATGTGCTTGATGTCGTGAAATGCGTAAGACATAGCCCTTTGAAAAGTTTCTCCGGCGGTCTTCAACCCAAAAGGTAATTTGCAATAAGCAAAGGTCCCCCATGGACAAATGAAATTCGTTTTTGGTTGATCAGCAGGGAGTATGTTAATTTGATTGTAACCGGAAAATCCATCCATAAAGGAGAACATTTCATTGCTGGCACAATAATCAATTATTTGATCGATATAGGGAGTTGGATAATTGTCCTTTGGACAGGCTCAATTAATATCCCTATAATCAATACATATTCTTATCGTTCCTTGCTTTTTGTTAACAGGAACAATATTTGATACCCAATCCATTAAAGGGACTGGATATATAAAACTAGCTTTAAGTAATTTCTCAACTTCAGCTTTAATAGCAGCAGCTTTTCTTGGGTGTATCTGACGCAAACGTTGCTAGACGGGTTTAGCATCTAGGTAAGTTTTGATTTCATGGACAACAATTGATGGATCAATTCCTGGCATTTCTTCATATGATCAGGCAAACACATCGTGGAATTCTTGAAACAGGGCTTTATAAGTTTGGATTTCCTTATCTGTACAAGAAGCACCTATATGAATGTTTTCAATAACTCCGGGTTTCACTAAAATGTCAATAGGAACGGTTCAAGAAATGTTTCCCAAATTCAACTCAGAATCAGGATGTTTCAATGGAGTCTATGGTTCCTTGACATAATCAGTGGTAAAAATAGATGAGAAATCATTTTCAAAATGATCAAGCTCAGGTAAAAACGAAGATCGATGATGAAGATCTTCCCATGGTAAATCATCAACAGATAAAATCTCATGAATCTGCTCATCAGTATGAATAGTTTCAAAAAAGGTTTTTGAATCTGAGGTTGAGATTGAAAGTGACTCCTCATTGACCACATTCATTGGATCAATTTCGGTTGAACTAGAGTCAGAAAATGATTGTACCGCCTGATATGCAACTTCAAATGGACTCAAGGGCATGGCATAACCAAATGAGTCCATCTCGGAATCGAAAGGAACGATCCAAGGATCATCAAGAACAGTAGTGTCTAATGAAATCATATGAATGGTTGCAAAAGGAGGTGATACATTCGGAGGAGGAAAGGAAAAAGTTCCTAGTAAACCAGAATACTTGACTAATCCCACCCCAACATCCTTGTAAGGGAGAGTTGTTTTAATGACATGTTGAATACTCTCAGAAGAGGCTGGGTCAGATGAAAAGTAAGTCAACTGTTCTATTGTAACAATCTTTCCATTATAAGGGAACTTTATGAGCCGAAAGACCGATGAAACAACAGTAGTCATCGCGTAAGACCAATTGCGACCCAAGAGAAGGTTGTAATCTAGAGGGGCATCAACCACCTCCACATCTAGATTAACAGTTTTCCCTTCTACCCCTATAGGTAAATCTTGCAGAATGCCATAAGGATGAAACCCTTGGCCGTCAAAAGCCTTAAAAATTGTCAGGGATTAGTTAAGTGTTGGAGAACCAAGCGATTTCCAACACGAAAACAACATAATACACGTTGAAGCTCCCTCATCAATCACAGTCAGAAAGCAAGGTCTATTTTTGACTAACACTGGGATCTGGAAAGCCATTTGATGAGGTAAGAGAGGTGTACTATTTTCTAAATCGAAGATTATAAGGTTGGAATCCTGAACATCAACGGCTCCTATAGCAGACAAAAACAATTTATGCTGTGCTGGACATGATTGCAGCACTTCCAAAGCCGACAATGCTGAAGGGGATATAGCTAAATCTTCAACAATGTTATAGTTCTGAGCAGCTCTCGCATGTGGATTGAAAACTGACTTTCAATGTATACCTTTAGTAGGCGGTTTGATTACTAAGTCTGGATTAGGTTTCTTGATTTGTAATGGATCGGAACCAGGAGGAGTTGAAGTTGATGGGTTTGAACTAGAAGATTCTGGTTCTTTACCACCAACAGGATTCTTACTTCCATAATCTTGGGATCGCATCACAATCCTGACATGGGACATCATCATAATTGGTTCTTTTGAGGCATTTTAGGAAGAACTTATCATCTTACTATCTTGAGTGGGAAAAGGATCCTTCAAGAAAGCAGGCATTTAAGAACCTTTGATGATTTTTGAAACCTCAGCTCAATGTGGACAATCTCTTATAAAGTGCTCCTCGTCACAGATGAGACAAGGATAGCGAGGTTTACGTTTCTCGTCAGTAGATTCAGTTTTTTTTTGTTTCTCTTTTGCATTTTTTTTTATTTTTCTTCTTCCCTTTCTTTTTACCGCAAGATTTGGATTTGGTCGTAGAAGATTCTACAACATGAATATCGGCAGGAACTTCAGCGAAAGCTTCTCCTATCGGGGAATCTGGTAAAGTTATAATAGGAGAATAATTCTTTGCAGATTTATTCTTACTTTTGGTATTAATTGTACCAATCATACCATCAGCGGCATGAGACCTTGAAGGAGTTGCAATTATTTGATTTTTCTTGGGAAGATCGGGGATTTTTTCGTGTAAAGTACCCGACTGCGTATAAACTAAGTCAATGTACTGAGCTTGAGCAATTACTTGCTCCTCAGTAATGACTCCTGCCTTAGCTACATCTTCAGTGATTTTTGATAATAAGGATTTAACAAACCATTCTACCAAAATTTGATCCGAGATATAAAATTTCACTAAACGTCGTTGACGTCGCCATTCATGAATATGGTCTAAAATATATGTAAACATTGACTATTTTAATGAAGTTAATAATTCCATGCCATTGTCATATCTGACAGGCAACTGAAAATGAGTTAAGAACGAAGTAGCTAACTGACTAAAATTATAAAAAGAGCTTCGTGGCAACTCAATGTACCACTTAGCCGCGAGACCAATTAGAGTGCATTGAAAAAGCCTTAAGCAAATTAAATCATCTATAATAGAATTTGATGCACACCAGAGGTGATAGGTCATCACATGATTCGATGGATCCTCTCCAAGTTTTCCTTCAAACTTGGGAATATCACTGGGCAACTTATTAGGCATTGGTGGCCAGTACGGAAGATAATTAATTGGATCATTCATAAGGCGTGACAAGTCGGGTAAATCCAAAGTTGCGATGAACTGTAACTGATGGTTAGGATCTCAAAAACTTTGGGACATAAGACCAGCTCCAGGAAAAGGATACCCGGGATAACCTGGAATTGGATTCGCATTCGGATTATATCCTCCCGGAAAACCAGGATTAATCAGACAAAATTGGGGTGGTTGAGGTTGAGGTTGTTGATATGTATACCCAGGGTACGGTTGATACTGATAAACTGGGGTTTTCACAGCAGGACCGTATTGATATTGTCCTTGGTACGGTTGATAAGTAAATTAAGGTTGACTTGTGACAACTGTAATTGGACCAGGTTGTCCTACAGGCATCTAAATTGAAGTCTGGATTGTAGGTCCAGACTGGGGTACAGAGGTCTGAGAAGTTGATACAAGAACAATAGAAACTGGAGTCGTTGATACTCTAGAAGTAGGTGGGGTAGATTGAACAGAAGTTGCAGTAGTTGTAGCAGTCGATTGAGGTGGAGTTCGAGCCGATGAACTACACCAGGTGCAGAAGTTTGGATAGTAGACTAGACAGGTTGCTGGGTTGAACCAGAAACCATGGGTTGTCTAGGTTGAGATGACAACTGCACAGTGGGTTGTAAAATCTATTGAGTTTGATATGGATCCCACACCATATTCATTCCAGGGTAAGGGCCCATAACAGGTTGAGCATATTGAGGACCATAACCAAGTTGAGTGTAGGACTGATAATTTCCAATTCCTTGAACAAAAGATTGACCAGAAGGTGGTTGGAAAATTTGAGATTGGTACTAACCTTGAGGTTGATAACCTTGAGGTAGGTACTGATACTAGGGTTGACCTTGAGGTATATATTGATACTGGGATTGACCTTGAGGCACATACTGAGTCTGAGGTTGACCTTGAGGCATAAATTGAGTCTGGGGTTGACCTTGAGGCATGTACTATCCCTGAGGTATGTACTAACCTTGAGGTTGCCCCCCAGGCAGAATTTGACTGCCTTGAGGTTACCCCCTAGGCGGCATTTGACTGCCCTGAGGTTGCCCCAAAGGCAAGAACGGATTACCTTGAGGTTGCCCCCCAGGCAGATTCTGACTACCTTGAGGTTGTGGATTTGGAATAGCACCAGACATCCTAAGAATTTCTTTTACACTCAACAATGGAGTTCTGTTATGACCAGTTGATACTACATGTTCAATGGGTTGAGGAGACGCTCCTAAAAAAGTACCAGAAACTGACTGATACCTAGACAGAACAGAAGGACCGCCATATAAAAATGTTTCCGGATTTTGAGAAAACATGGATGACCGATTTGACATATTCGAAGGAGGATAATAACCTTTGGGCATTGCATGAAAAGGAATACAAGGTGGGGAAGCAGCGAGACCTGGATTTTCTAAAAAGTTCATCAAAGATACGTACCAAGAATCACTTCGAAAAGGACTGTAAAAAATAGATTCACGCTCCCTAAGTTCTATAGTTGGTTGATTTTCAAGGGGAGTTATATCCTCGTCTGGAATAATAAGTTCTTCAATAGAAATAAGTCTCGTCGGAAGATTTTAGGTAATGACACTTCCTACCCTAGGGGAACCAGGAGCACTAGAAACTGGAGAAGCAAATCCTGAGGATGGAGTAGTAGCAGGTTCAATTTCAGGTTCCTCAATGAGTTCACTAGTAGAAGAAAAACTACCAGTAAGCTCGGAAACTGAAAGCGGTTCAGAAATATACTATGTTGCTGGAACGTGATAATCAAGATGAATAACCAAAGATGATTCTCTGACCTTTGGTCACCCAAATCTACTTTCACTATGTGTGACAAGAGATTTTAGCCCTTCAAGCTGACTCGGCGTATATTCGGGAGGTTGCCCCCAAAGTCTACAAGATTGTCTCGATAATTCAGCCACGATTAATTAATTAATTACTTCACATGAAAACAAAGAAAATCTGAAGAAAACCACCTAAAGTGTCTAAAGAACCAAACAATTGAATCACACACCTAACAATCTAAGAGTTCAAACCACACACAAACAGTATTTTTCTGCACCGAAAACACTAATTGGTGATGAAATCCAACCTCGCAGAATTCAATACAGAATGGTGGTTGGAACAGTTACCTCGACAACCTGCTTAATGAAACAGATTGGCATAAGTTTCTCCACAAAACCGTCTTGAGTGAAGACAACCCCCCAGAGAGTCCAAGTGAGTCTAGTTGACGTCTGTTCCAGGTACAGTGGGATCTTCCCTCCACCATCACCTCAGGAAGAATCCTAAAGATTATAGCCACTAAGGTTACCAACAGAAACAAATATACCTGGGGGAAAAGTGTATGATCCAATACGCACGCAAGGGTAGAGTAACAAGATCAATCCCCTTGAAGGCTCCTTGACATAATCTAAGGTTTACCAACAAGTGACCCCAGGCTCGTCGACAATGGTCAATCCGAGGTTTACCGTTTTTAATACGTGAATATCTTCTATTGTTCCCAATGAGGAAGGATTGATTACCTTACTAGTTCAGATATGATCTCGTGTTTCTCCTTTAAGAGGAGCTTTCCCAGAGCATAGATGTAAAAATTGGATTTTACTCCTACCGCAAGATCAACTACTTGTTTGTTTTAACTATCTTGGAGAGTTAATTACTCCCTACTCCAAGATACTAGCCTAAGCTATGTTGGTGAGTAAGAGCCCTAGAAATAAAAAGATTGCTAGATGAATTTTAATTAAGTGTTAATTTTATTGGTTGTTTCTTAAGTCAAAAGGTATGGAGATGAAACTTTGTGGTGTGAATACTCGACTCCAAAACGCTAAATAATGCACCTAAGATGATCAATTATTTTCCTTTTCAATGAATCTCTAGCTAAAGGAAGAGTTGAGAATGCAATTCTTGGAAAACAAAACTTTCCTTCAACATAAAAACAAAAAGAAAAACTTTTGTTTGTTTTTGTATTTTTCAAAACACTCAAACGAAGCTACTAATTATTCTCACGGAATAAATCCCTTTTGCGTTTCGACACTCAAAACTAGAAAAACAATTTTTCAAAAGAGAAACTAAAATTTCAAGACAATACACTCAAAACTATGAAAAATCTAATCTTGAGATCTAACTTCTTAAAACTAATCGAAATAAAAGCTTCAAATGTTTTTTGAGGATGTTTTCCCTTAGTTATTCAACAGACTAAGGATTAATTCGTTCAGCAAGACAAATCAACCAAAAACATCTAGCTATGTTTTTATAACAAATGAAATTCACAACTTGACCAAGTTCATTCAAAGTTTTGCAAAGAGAAACAAAATTGATTTCTCACTAAAGGAAGATCTCACACAAACCAGCCAGACTTATCAAGAAGACAAAAGATTCTAGGGTGATCTAAGGTCTCTTAGGCTTCTAAGTTGCAAGTCACTACAAATACTGAGTGAAGACCAAACCAAGCATGCAAAAACTTCTAGAAATTCATTCAAAACACAACACCAATGGAAGTCACTTATGAGAGACTTTTAATAGGATATATGTAGATCTGGGCAGAGGATAAAAGTAACAAAAAATATCTAAACTAAACTGGACGAAAAGATTTCAAGATTTTCAAAAGTTTTCACAGGGTCCACAGGCCCCTAGTGAAACCAGGTGCGGTACCGCTCTGTGCAGTAAAGTAACAGTGCGGTCAGGTCCACACTATAACTTAAACAGAACGTGCGGTCCTCGTAAAAATTTATAAAAACTAAAAATCAATCCAAGACAGACAAACTACCCAATCCCACAAACATCAAGTAAAAACCAGAAACAAAAAATCAATTTTCTCAGATCAAAGATCAAGGAAAATTAAATCAAATCCCGTCCCCAGTGGAGTCGCCAATTTGTTAAGTGGATAAATCGTTCTTGCAGACAAGACCGATATCCATAGTATCAATTGATATCTAGTAACAAGCAGGACAAACAAATATACTTTTCTCTAAACATATTTCGATTTATTAATAAAAACTAAGAGGTGTTTTATAGACCCTACCTCAAGTCCAACGCTAGTTTGTTGCAGCTTTGCTCCAACAGCTTCAAAGAGTTTCCTTTTAATAACCTGCAAACAAAAACAAGCACACATCAAAGAACACTTACATAGCTAATATGATAAATCATGTTCATCATAGTGATCAAGGAGTCTATGAATAAACGATTAAACACAGCTTATTGAGAAAAATAAACTTGATTGTATTAACTTTGAGAAAGAAGAAATTTACAACCTTGGTGCCTTGATGCTGTACAAACTCTTCCTAGGGTCCAGGCAGGAATCTCCTCTATTTTGACAAGCCTCACTCTCTCCCAAATGAGATCAAAAGGTATGTGATATTTCCTCTCAAAAGCTCAATTAGGAACACTAAGTTCAAGAAACATATACCCTCAAAAATATTCATCTTTTAACCTCCCAAGTAACCAGCCCAAAGCTTCATTTTATAGTGCAAGGGAAGGAGGTTACAGGTCCACCATTGAAGGGATAGAGTCCTTCTTCAAGGGGATAAGCTCCTCACATCAAGGGGTTAGCTCCTTAAGGAATGAGATGCATGCACCCTCAAGGAGCGAACTTGCCAGCACAAGATTCCCTCTAGAAGCTTCTAGAATTGACTCAAAGTGAGTTTTTAAGAATAAAGTCGTGCCTTTTCACTTTTACAGGGGTTCACACCCATATATGTAGATACAGAGCAGTCAGGTGTGTAGGGACATGACCAGTGAGTGCGGCACCGCAGGTAATTCTAAGAGAAAGTTTGAAACTAGAGTTTTATAAATTTTTAAGGACTTTCTCTCATTTTCAAAGCTTGATATGCAGAGATGAGGTTTAAGACTTGCAAAGGAGGTGTGTATGAGTGGTGATAGACTCATATTGATTACATAAATTAAGTCATGGTGAAAATTTTTCATGTAACAATTTGACTAGTAGTTGTGTTTGAACGAGGGAAGGAAGGCTAGTCAACGAGTTGGACCATTCTGCCTTCATACAGGAAACACATTGTCACGCGGAATTAGTCGATCTTACGGACAAGACAGACCTTCCTAGAATCTAATGAAGACCTAATGAAAAACAAACCAACCAGAGACTATATTTCTCTAAATGCGCTTTATAAATAGTGGTAAACAAATGTGTTTAAGGGCCTACCTCATGTCCAACGCAAGTTCGGAGATGCCTTCGCTCCTTTGATCCAAGTAAATTCCTTCGTCGCAAACCTGCAAGCACAAACAAGGCAAACAATTAAATAGCACCTGAATATCCAATATTATAAAACATATTTAACATGAAAGTCAAGGAGTCCATGAAACAAATAGCATTAGATACTTGCTGAGAAAAATGAGCTTGATTGTATTAATTCAAAAGAAAAGAACCTTACAACCTTTGCCTTGACGCTGTACAAGCTCCTTCCAGGGTCCAACAAGAAGTCTCCTCTACTTTGACAAGCTTCACTCACTCCCTAATGGAGCCAAGAAGGTATTTGATCTCTCCTCTTAAGCTCAAATAGGAAGTCTTGATTTCACTAGCATTTACCCTCAAAAGTTCAGCTTCTAACCTCCTTGGCCACTGACCCAATGCCTCAATTTATAGTGTAATGGAGATCAGTTACCAGCTCCTCTTTCAAAGGGATAGAGTCCTCCTTCAAAGGGATAGCTCCTCTCAACAAGGGATTAGTTCCTCCTATGATGGGATGCATGAACCACTTGGAGCAAACAATCCACGTAACAAATGCTTCTAGAAAACTCTAGAATTAACCCAAGATGAGTTTTTTAAGATAAAGATTGTGCCTTTTGACTTTTACAGGTGTACGCACCTTCCCCTTTACATACAGAGCGTATAAGTATGCAGATGCCTTGAACAAAAGGTGCGGGCCCGCAGGAAAAAGTAAGAGAAAGTGTGAAACCAGAGTTACATTGCTTTTTTGATGTCTTTCTCTCTTTTCTCAGGCTTGTTTTGAAGAGCTAAGGTTTAAGACTTGCTTAGGAAGCTGGTATAGGTGATGATAGGCCTACACCGACTGTAAGTAATCAGGGTGACGATATTTTTGTGTAACAGATTGCTCCCTAAAGTTCGAAGTCTGTAGTATATGAGGATTTTTTCATTTTTCATATAGGAAGAGTGAAGTGCTTTATCATTTCGAGGATCATATTGCGGAGAGCCCGGTTGGAACCTGTAAAAACATTCAATGCAAAATATATATATGAGATCATATCATCGCTGAGGTAGGCATTCCCATACTCAGATAAAACTGACTAAGAGACTAAAAACTGACTAGAAGACTAACTGACTAGAAGACTAATTACTGCTCTGATATAGGAATGATCTCATAACACATCATAAATACAGACGCATGTGGACACAGTATGGACGTAGCCATCTATTTATGAATAGTCCATAATATAATGAATACAAAATTCCTCGCAACCTGGATGGTGGAAACTAGATCCAGGGTCTTCATTTCTACGTCCCGAAACAGTACGATTCTAT
>APFE031027916.1:2286-13067 GCA_000404065.3 Pinus taeda | reverse complement strand
GGAAAAGAGAGGGGAAGAGGGAGAAAAGGAGGGGGGGAGAGAGAGGGAGGGAGACAATGGGAGAGGGGGAGAGGCAGAGGGAGAGTAGCAAAAGGAGGGGGAGAGATCGTCAGGGGCTGGGGTGGAGGGAGAGGGAGAGAGCGAGGGAAACGGGTGAGAGAGAGGGATAGAGGGAGGGGAAGGGGAGAGGGAAAGAGAGCGAGGAAGGAAGATAGACTTTATTTGTGTAAATTATTTATTTTCCACATTTTATATACTACATGCATGAAACATTAACTTAATAAATCTAGAAGTCTAGGGAAAATAACGCTCATAGTATATATTTCATATTTTAAGTATAATTTTATTAAATATTTTGTGATGAAGTTTCCAGTGTAATATCCATGATAATTTATGAATCATATTGGCATTGGAGTGGGTGAGTTTGGGTATTTTGTGTGAAGTTGTAAGGGATCCAAATTGGTTTAAGCATATAAACCCCAACCATGGTCATTGAATCTATTAATAACTCTAAAGATGTGTAATAGGAGAGGTTCTCAAGGATATAAGAATAGGTCATAGATATCATCCATAACATTAAGCTCCTTATGGAAACTCTAGTGAACAAGTTAAGAATAAGAGAAGATGGAAGTTCCAACTTAGAGGTCAGTTCAAAGGGGAAATTAGGGGAGAGGGATGAACCAAAGAGGAAATCTAATAAATAACTTGAAAAGGAATAGGCCATTTCATGTGTTGTGAACCATTAACAATTCTTGTTCAAGAGGGAAGCAAAGGTCCACATCAAGCCATATCAAGGTGAGATTAATGCTTTGAAGTTAAATCACTAATTACATATGCTAGAGGTTTATTTTAGAGTTCACCACATAGATGAATGACCTAAAATTTAATTTTATCATTTGATATTATAAGGATATTCCTTAACTTGGTGGGACATCCATAGGAAAACCGTAAGACTAGAGGGATATCCTCTAGTGATTAAGTAGGAAGATATCAATACTCTCATAAAGTAGTTTTATCATTAGGTATGGAACTAGTAGAAAATGGTGAAATTAGTGACTAGGTCACTAAAAATGTTAGTCACCAAAACTTTTCCAAGTGAAATACTACCAAAAATTAGCAATATTAAGATACCCAACTAAAAGCAACTAAAAGAAACTAACATAAATGATTAATTTAGTCTTGGGTTAAAATATATGACTAACTAATAAGTAATACTAATAAAAATCACTAATGTGAATGACTAATTTAGTCTATGAACAAAAATATGACTACCTAAAAAGAACCGCAATAATATGAATTACTCATTTATGTTAGTCATTTTAATTGCATCACTTCAACAATCTAAACTTATAAGTCATAGGGGATTCAAAGTTTGTTAGAGATTGGATGAAAGGGTATACTTCCTTTTACAATTCTTTATTGGAGCATATGATGATTAAAATTATGGAGCTTATTAGAATCTTTAGGCTCATATCACTTGATCACATTCATAGGGAATTAAATTCAAAGGTTTACAAATTATCGAAAATGGGAGTGGGTCAACCCCTCCTTTTGCAACACGATATGACCACCTATATATGTTGCAACAACCTTGCCAACTTATTTTAGTGATGTAGAAAAAATATATTTTAGATAGGTAGTTCATTCAGCGATGTAGAGAGCAGTCTAAATGTAATATTTTTTTATCCATATACCTTGTAGCCATAAAATACATTTTTTAGAAAATTGGACAACACTTTTGATATAGTTGCTAGAGTGGATCTGGATGCTTTAACTCTTTTGAATCCTTGGTAAGTGGTTTGTTTTTTATTTGTTGTTTCATTTTAAGATTTTGTTTCAAAAATAACTTTATATGATAGGTGTCCATGTTTGTGAAAAATTACTAAGTGAAGGTTTCAAATTAGTGATATTATTATATGTTAATTCCTACATGTTTCATTTTACCTTACCTTGAATGAAAGCCATTAAGATTGGTACTCTTTAGGTCTAGAGACCTTAGTTCAATATTGTTACAATTTTTTAGTGTTTGAGAGTTGTCATATATTTTTATTTTTTTTAATTTTCCCTAACAAATCTTATGTCTTAAGCACAACTCCATGCTTATGTCAGGCACCCATCTTCTAATTGTGGCTTGGAATGTCCTCACTAGCACCATCAAAAATCATAATCATCATATTATGTCTCTTTATTATGTTTTTGATAGCAGTACTGGTGAACTAGGTCACTCCCAAAATTTATTTTCTTAGAAGGATCTAATTATGCTACTTGAAAGAGGGGGAGGAGATGGTTTGGACTATAAAAAATGATACTAGTCATGGAGAACTGGGGCACTCTCCAAGTCACTTTCTTAGAAGGATCCAATTGTAATTTTTGAAAGAAGGGGAGGGGGATTCTTTTAATTTGTAAGAAGTAATACTAGTCCCAAAGAAGTAGGTTCCACTTTAAACATGCCATAAAGTACATATGTCATTTGTTGTACCATATAAAGTGGTATGTGAAATATTGGATTCTCATAATCCTACACTTTGCTTATCGAAGAGCTAACTGAAATGTCTTCATAGAATACATGCTTACTACTTTGAGCATTAAGCCTAAACAAGATTCTAGACTTCAGTTTAAGATGAATTACAACATCTTTCTTTGCATCATAGTGTGCTTCAGCAATTTAGATAGTGTACCTCAAAGCACCTGTAAAGAGTTTTCATCAATATCATCTCCCTAAAGCTAAGGAAGAGATCAACTCCCTCCTAATAATAGCTTCGCACTGAATATTAGGAAAGAAACATTGCCCATGGATTCATCTGCAATCAAATAGAATTCGTTACGACCTTAGACATGAAAAACCTTCTTGAAATAATAATAGGGGAAAAGGAGTTATCAATCCATCTTAACATTTATGTATGAAGAGGATCTCACTGATAGTATTTACCAATTTATTGAATTATTTTTACTTCATTTGAACCGCCCTAGATGAGATTTTGGTGATATGATTGGAAACGCAGGAGGAAATATGACATCAACCACTGCTCAGGTTCATCCACATCATTATGGAGAAAATACAAGAGCAATGCAACCATCTCCTTTTTTTTCTTAGATAAACCAATCATGGAGACAAAAATAGTGGTGATGGCTCGTACAATGGTTGTTTAAGCCACATCATGAGTAGAGAATATTATTTGATTGATCCAACATTTCTTCTTGCATTCCCCGGAAGCTTGGATACATATTTACTCACTAGATGGTAGAGATATTTTTTTATCACATCTTCTTCTATACTTCATGGTCAAAGGCTTGAAGCCAAGATCTTGATCTTGAATAAAGAAGCCTCTTAGTCTAAGATGTCAAAGTCAAAAGTTCATGCAACTATTACTATTGATATTGTGAGAATGTTGAGGTGAAAAGTGGTTTACTTCAATGATGCCTTCTAGGGTATGAAAACTGTCATTGATTCATATATGTCTACTTAATTTGAAGTTATAATGAAATATGACTTCTTCATGTTGTTACCTCATGTATCGTCATTGTCGCCTTTGTCATGTTTATAATGCAATCACACAGGTGTTTCTACAATATCCATGCTCATAACCTTCTTCATATCCTGCTAGTATCTTGATGGATTTTAAGTCCCGCATTGAACATACCTAAGAAGCACTATCATATGAAGCAGTGACCAATAAATATTCCTCCAATGGATCAATTGGACCTATGAAAGAAGGTGAGAATGAGCAGGTATGATATATATATTGATTGCATCTTCCTTAGGTCCCAGATATGACAAGAATGATCCTTGCTACTAGTTGTTAGGTGATAACCATTTGGAGAGAACTATGCCAATGAATGATTTCATGCAGCCTTCAAGAGAAAGACTTATTCTTCCTCTACGAGGATCCAAATGTATGTAAACCCACAGATTGTTGCTACTGAACCATCAAATTGAAAGGTAGTCCCATACACACTTCGGTTGTGGCCTTCTTGCAAATGCCCAAGATAACATCCCATAATTTTCGCGTCTTATTAAGGTTAGCAATGCCCAAATATACTCCAAATAGGTAGAATGCGAGATGAGAAAGATGATGGCCTTCATTTTTTTTCATCAGAAACATTACAGAATTCCACAACAATACAATCAACACAGGAAGTAATTAAATCACAAATTGTAGGATAAAATGTCACATCAGTAACTCGTTCTGGATGTCCCTTAATGTAGCAATCTTATATCTTTGTTATACTTCATAATCTTGTGAAATTATGAGAAGTTGTAGCTAGAAGATATCTATATGAAGAAAACACATATCTAGAATAGGTTTATCATATTCAATTATATTAGGCTTTGATTTTACAAAGGATTTACATTTGAGATCGTTAAAATCCATTTCTACACAATTATGATAAAGCTCAGAATGTGCTTCATGTCTCCTAGTAAATTTTGTTAGGATATTCCAACACATAGGAAATAGTTATATATAACTTAGTCTAGTGTAGAGTTAGGTAAAGTGTGTTTCTTTACTATCTACTTTTGTAACTTACAACCCAATGGTCATGATATGTTTTAGAAAGTGATCTAATGGTTCATTCTCTCTCGATATTACCAACACTTGATCCATGGCTTAACACCCGATTGGTCCTTGATCTCTATTTAAAGAGCATGGATGGTCATTTGTAGGTGATCATTCATGAGAGAAGCTTATGTAAATTTTATTTCTTTTATTAATAAATTTCCTACAGTGGTCATGTTGGCTGAGGCCATGGACTGTTTACATATTTAAGGGTTTTAACCACATCAAGAATACTAGTGTATTGATTTGTGATTTTTTTGTGAGCAGTGTTCTTTGTTGTTCTATATGAAGAACTTACCTTGTAAATTCCTAGATGGTATCAGAGCTATTTAAGGGCCGCATCCGTTGATGATCCAAATCCTAAGCTGGGACAACTACATCCGACTATTGTTTCCTAGACCTATTATTTCTTACTGCTTTCGGGCCAAGATGACTAATCTATTGTGTTAGGATCATCTGTTACATTGAGGAGCCCCTTTTTGGCAGCGAAAAAGGTTTCTGGTAGCCTTATCTACGTCATATTTTAAGATATAGAGCTATACAGTCATTATTTTATTCATATCTCTGTTTATTTCGGTTTATTTAGCTCTCTATTTTTTATTACTAGATATATACCTTTCATTTATGTGTATTCTATGTTAACCACAACTCCATGCAATCTGGGAAAATCAAAAATAGAAAGGAAGGATTTTTCTCATGCGTATGCTCTTTTCTGCTATGCTTTAATGTGATCTCGGGAAATTAGAAACATTGAGGAAAATATTTAGTTTCCGATGAAAGCTAACTTCAAGCTATAAGGTTTGGTTTTTTTGCATGTCCGTGCTGGGTTGTGTGTTTTTTGTTGTGTAGGAAAAATGAGCTTTTTCAAGTAAGCATGCACTCCAAAGCTTCAGTGACTAAAAAAAACACTCTTCCTTTTTTCCAAAAATTACTAACCTTTTAAACTAGCTCACTTGGTCCAAAGTTACTTTAAGAGAATAGAGGTCTTGGCTTAAAGTCTTTTTTTTTGGTTGATTTACTTTTCCAAAAAGCACATGTAACTTACTTTTTAAAGTTTATGTAGAAATTTTCTCACACATTATAAAAAGGAAGTCACTTGTAATTCTATAGTCTCTTTATCTTTTATTTAAGTTACAATTTAGTGGGTAGCTCATAAAGTACCATTGTAAAAGTGACTTTCACTTATTTATAAAGTGGGTCACATATTTTTTTTTAAAGTGAGCTAATTAGATTAAGGGGGCATGGGATTTAAAAAATATATATATAAAATTATCATTCACTTCCACACATTCACAGGGGCGTGGGATTTAAAAAAAATATAACATTATCATTCACTTCTGCACATTCACGTACTTCGTCATCATCTTCAACATTTGTTCTTCAAAAAACCATAACTTCTTCATTTGGACGCCATTTTCAGAGCCATTTTTTTGTAATCAACCTAATTTTTTGAGATCTTTCGATTCAAACACTTAGTTTCAACATCTATAGCTTTAGCTTCTGTTAAAATTGAAACTCCATGCCAAGTTATTCTTAACAACACCGACTACTTCCAATGGTTATCCTACATTATGGATTTACTTAGAAGTAAAAGGTCTTTATAGAATAGCTTCACGCCAAGAATTTAAACCTAAAGATGAAGATAAGGCAGCCAAATGGGAAAATAGGCAAGATCAAGCACATGGGTTGATAGGGATGTCTATTTCTCCAAACCTTCAATTCCATATCGCGGAACTTGATACCCCTGATGAAGAAATGAAACAACTCAATAAAGTTTTTGGAATTAAAAATGAAATTAGAGCCCATCAACTCGAAAATGAGTTGCTTATGTTGGACCCCGATAATTTTTCTTCCATTGAATATTTTTTGTCCATGTTCAAGACCGTTTGACTTCTCTTGGAAGGTGCTAAAGTTAATAAATAATATGGTAGCCTTATCTATTCCATTCTTACTAATTTAGGACCATCATACCCTGTGTTTTTTCCATGTTCCACTCTACTTGAGAAGCCTTTATTTATCAAGAACAAGCCTACAAGTCCCCCTCTTTTGATGCCTTTTGTGATTCTTTAATAAGAGAACAAGAAAATCTCTTACATCTTGGTCTTCTTAATATTGGAAACTCTTCTAAGAAAGCCTTAGTTGTCTAGTAGTGACCAAGTTCAAAGAATCCTAAGAAGCAACATTCTAAAAATAATGGTCCTAAATGAACCAAGGGTCCTAAGCACTTTCAGTCTCAAAAATGAAAAATCAATTCAACAAAATGATAAGGAAAATATAAAAAAAGGGAAGAAGACTGATAGACATTGCAACTCTTTTAATTGAGATGGCCACATAGAATCCAAATGCTTTAAGAAGTTCAAAACCTTGGAAGAAGCAATGAAGAAGCATGACATTGATGTAGAGCACTCTTCAACTTCAACTTCGTCTTCAAGAATAACACTTTCTGCATGTGGTTGTCAAGCATCTCGATCTGGTTATGCACTAAATGTATCTTCTTCTTCTCATTCTCATGAGTGGCTCATTGATTTTGGAGCTTCTTATCACATGGCCAAAAACAAAGCCATGTTTTCTTCTTTAAATGATTGTAAGACCAAAAATATATATGTTGGTGATGGTAGATCTCTTAGTGTTGTAGGGACTGGAACTATTCATCTAGACAATGGTCAATTTAATGATGTATTATGTGTTCCAACCTTATCCTGCAACCTTCTATCTATATATCAGATAACTCATTCAGGTGAAGGTAAGATTGTTGAATTTTCACCTCATGATGTTCTAATTAAGGACCTAAGAGATCCTAGACAAATATTAGCTATTGGCATTGCTAATGATTCTACAAGGTTGTATAAGTTTGACAATTTTGGGTCATCAACTCTTCCCTCAATATTTGTTGCTCATAATCATGAAGTGAGAAAACTTTGGCATGAGCGATTTGGTCACTTAAACTATCACTCCCTTCAAAATATATGTAAATAAAATATGGTGACAAGTCATCCTATGGTATCTTGCAGAGATGGTACTTTTTCCAGATGTGTACTCAGAAAACATCATCATGATAGTTTTGAAAAGTGTGCCTCTTAGCATGCCTCAGGCCCTTTATAGCTTCTGCATAGTGTTTTATGTGGTCCACTTCCAACTGTTTCATTCTCTAGCTACAAGTATTTTTTAGCTTTCATTAAGGATTTCTCCAGACACACTTGGCTATACTTCTTAAAACTTAGGAGTGAAGTATTTAACATGTTCTTGGCCTTTAAGGCATTTGTTGAGAAGCAATCTGGACATCAAATTCTTAAGCTAAGATCTGATAATGGAGGAGAATATCTTAACAACAAATTCATCAACTTTTGCACTGAGCATGGAATTCAAATGCAACATACTATTCCATATACTCCACAACAAAATGGCATAGCTTAAAGGAAGATTCGCACCTTAAAGGAAATGGTTAATTGTATGCTTCAATCTAAAGGAATCAGTCTTAATTTTTGGGTAGAAGCAATTAACTTGCAAATTACATAGTAAATCACACTCCTACTAAAGTTTTAAATAATATCACTCCAGACGAACCACAAAGGTTAATTAAACCAGATGTAAGTCACTTTCATGTTTTTGGAAGTGAAGCATGGGCCCATATTCTCAATGAGAGACATAAAGCCTTAGAACCTAAGACTGGAAAATGTATTTTGTTTGATATTATGAAGATGTCAAAGGATATAGATTTCTTCCACCTAAATCCAGAAATGTTATCATTAGAAGAGATGTAATGTTTGCTGAAAATATATGGGCCTATGAGCCTAGTTCAGTGGATGTGCCACCTCTCTCTATCCCTTCTACTTCTGAAAATATTTCTTCTTTAGATGATGACAATTAGGATGACAATCCTTACCTACTTTCTTAGCATCCTCCTTCAGCTCCCTAGCTTCCAAAATGGGTCCACACTACTTGGAATGTAGCGGGTTCTCTTGCATATGATCCTACAGATCAACAACCTACATGTTCTCAGTTCGATAGAGCCTCTTTTTTATTGTCTCAAGCTTCAGCGAATTATGATCCTCAGAGCTTTGTAGACACTTCAAGCCATCCAGACTAGGACGCAACTATGAATGAATAATATCATTCATTATTGGAAAATGATACGTGGGATCTTGTTCCTCTTCCAAAGGGAAGAAAACTTGTTAGATGTAAATGGGTTTATAGGACCAAGTTTGGACCAAATGGAAAAGTTGATAAACATAAAGCTCATCTTCTTTCTAAGGGATTTTCACAAGTTGAAGGCATTGACTATACTAAAACCTTCTCCCATGTTGCAAAAATGAACTCTATCCTCAATGTTCTTTCCCTTGTTGCCTCTTTCAAATGGGAAGTCCATCAGATGGATGTTAAATCTGCCTTCTTGCATGGGGACTTGCATGAAGAAATCTATATGGAACAACCTCTTGGTTTTATACAAACAGACTCCAACCTTGTATGTTGGCATAAGAAATCCATTTATGGTCTCAAGCAAGCCCCTCGGGCTTGGTATGCCAAAATGGATAACTTTATTTTAGATACTCACTTTTCTAGGTGTCATTCTGACAATACTGTCTACACCAAGAAAGGGGTAAGTCTCTTTTCATTATTTTTCTTTATTTTAATGATATTATCCTTACTGGTAGTGATTCCAACCTTATAAACCATGTGAAATCTAGCCTTAAAAAGAAGTTTGAAATGACAGACTTAGGACCCTCGCACTATTTTCTTGGTCTTCAAGTCTTGGAATCCAAGGAAGGTATTTCCCTTTCCCAGTCCAAGTATGCTTGTGACCTTCTACGCCACTTTCACATGGAAGACTGTAAGCCAGCACCTTCTCCCTCTCAGTATGGAGCCAAACATTCAGTCACTTGCACTTCCCCTAAAGTTGATGCTACATTATAACATCAACTTGTAGGAAAAAATTTGTATCTGACCCATACTCATCCTCACCTTTCCTTTGTTGTTGGCCTTATTGCTCGCTTTATGCAAAACCCACATGAAAGTTATTGGAAAGTAGCTAAAATAATACTTTGTTATGTTTGAGGTACAATTCAGTTTGGGATTCATTACACTACTGAAGCATCTCCTCTATTTGTTGGTTTCACTAATTCTGATTGGGCTAGTGACCTTGATGATTGGAAGTCTACTGCACGTTATGTATTCACTCTTGGTTCTAGACCTATTACATGGGCTTGCAAGAAACAAAGTGCCATTTCTCTTTCTTCAGAAGAATCAGAATATCGTGGCACAATAGAAGCTAGTAAGGAAGCCCTGTGGCTTCGTCAGTTCCTGTCAGATTTCGGCTTTCAGCAGTAACATCTAACTATAATTTGTTGTGATAATCAAAGTGCCATCCAACTATGTGAATATCATTTCCAACATCAGTGCAGCAAACAAAATTGAACTGTTATTCTCTTAACCCGCAAATGATACCCAAATACAGAATATGCGAAGAAAAGATACCTGGAACACAGAATATGCGAAGCAAAGATACCCAGAACATAGAATGGAAATGATTTTATTATTCAGAGAGTAATGTTCACTTGCCTCTTCGAGGGGACAACCTCCAATAGAGCAGAGCTCGATTACAAAAATAAGACACGATGCTCCTTGCAGGGAGTTTCTATCCTTTATATATTACTCCTACGTGTAATACCACGGGCCAATACCGCATATTACTAATACCATCTATCTAATACTACGACCCATTTGCAACTAACTGTGGTTCCTTTATTAATTGTGGATTAACCACCTACAATTATTAATATGGGCTTTATTGAATCTTGACTATGACGTGGTCCCATTACATAGATAAGGGGGTTAGGGTGGGACCCTAACATGCCCAACCCCTTAAGACTAGCCTTGTCCTCAAGGCTGAAGCTGCAGAAACTGCTGTAGAATAGTGGTTGGCTCCCAAGTTGCATCTTCTGGAGAGCTGTATTTCCATTTGACTAGGACTTCCTTAATAATGCGGCCGCGTAGTTGCTTGACTCGTGTGTCGAGGACCTGTTCCGGTTGAAGCCAGATGGATCCTTCTTCATCCAATTCCGGTAGACTAGTCTGAATTCTGCAATTGTTCCCAATCACCTTCTTGAGGTATGAGACATGAAAAACTGGATGGATTTTTGCAGTAGGTGACAAAGCCAACTTGTAGGCCACTTCTCCAATGCGTTGAAGTACTTGATATGGTCCGTAGAATTTGGGAGAGAGTTTCTG
>APFE031027904.1:56977-148045 GCA_000404065.3 Pinus taeda | reverse complement strand
TTTGCGGTGAAGGGTAAGAAAGAACTAGTATGCAAGTTAAAGAAGTCTCTGTATGAGTTAAAACAGTCACCAAGGATGTGGTATCAGAAATGTGATACATTTATACGGGGACTTGGCTTCACCAGAAGCAAAGCAGATCATTGTGTGTATTTTAAATTAATTGGTGACCATGTTATTTATCTGGTCTTGTATGTGGATGATATGTTGTTGGTTGCTGGTTAGAAATGACAAAGAAATTATCCAGGATTTGAAGACGCAATTGTCCTCCAAATTCGACATGAAAGATCTCGGTGCTGCAAACTATATTTTGGGCATGGAAATTAAAAGAGATCAGAAAAAGAGGAAGCTTTGGTTAAACCAGAGGAAGTATGTCGAGACAATACTGCAGAGGTTTAATATGCAGGACAGTAACCCGGTGAAGGTTCCTATTCCTGTAGGTGTGAGGTTATCTGCTGAACAGTGTCCCAAGACACAAGAAGAGGAAGAGGACATGTCCCGTGTTCCATATGCAAGTGCAGTCGGTAGCTTGATGTATGGCATGGTCTGTACTAGACCAGACATTGCACATGCAGTGGGAGTATTGAGCAGGTTTATGTCAAAACCAGGGAAGGAGCACTGGACAACAGTGAAGCGGGTTTCAGGTATTTGCGTGGCACTAGTGATTATGGTTGTGCTACCAAGGAAGACCAGGATTGGATAGAGTGTTGGATATCCATGGCTTTGTTGATGGAGACTGGGCTGGAGATCTGGATCAGAGAAGATCTACAAGTGGGTATGTGCTTAACGTATTTGGAGGTGCAGTCAGTTGGATGAGTAAGAAACAATCTGTAGTGGCACTATCAACTACAGAGGCAGAATACATGGCAGCCACTCATGCAAGCAAGGAAGCAGTTTGGGTGCAGAGATTGTGTTCAAGTATGGGGTTAGTACAGGGAGCTATAAGGATAGACTGTGACAGCCAAAGTGCAATTTTCTTGGCAAAGAACCCTGCTTATCATCCAAAGACAAAGCACATTAATGTTCAGTATCACTTTGTGAGGGATATGATAGAAGACAAAAAGGTGTTGCTGGTAAAGGTGGACACTTTGAAGAATACTGCAGATGCATTGACAAAATCTATGAGCTCTCAGAAGTTCTCTTGGTGTAGAGAAACAATGGGCGTTTCAGGGTTGGAAAAATGACTAAGCTCTCCTGTGGCCCCCTGTGGAAAGAAAACAACAAGTAGATCAAGTATTTTGCTTTAGTATATTGCATTATTAGGTGATCTATGGTGAAATTTCTACATGGTATTAGAGCCAAGTTTATCAGAGCCAAGTGGCGCAGTGAACAATATATGAAGAAGAGAATTCGAAGTAAAAAAAATAAAAAAATTAAAATTAAAATAAAATTGGGCCACAAGTTTGCAGAATAGATATGATTTTTTTTGTGCAAAACTTTTGGAAACAAATAGCAGATCTGGATTCCTTGCAGGAAAAAACCCAAATTCAAAAAAAATTCGGCTGAATCGGAGTTCAGATGAGGGAGATATCGCTGATTTAAAGTCAACTCTTTTTCTAGACAATTTCATGACGGCGGGAAAGATGAAACAGATTGGTGTGCTAGCCAAGAACCTGTATGCACTTGAGGTACAAGATGCATGCAAAGCCTTGAGGAGCAAGGCAAAGGTTAGAGACTTGGTGGTTGAGAGGGAGAGTAAATTACCTCTTAACATACAGCCCCAAAAGAAGTCTCAGACAATTGTGGAGGAGCCACAATTGGAGATGTCGAGAGGAGACCGAGTGGAGGCATCCTCTCATGCAGAGACCTCCAGTAGGGGGAAATTTCGATCCAAATGGACAGAGGGATCACATGCAGCCATACCTCCATTTGTGAGGTGGGGCGATGTGAAGTGATTGTCCCAAGAAGGCTAAAATAGGGGTAGGAACCTTGAGGTACCCAGCCTCTTGGATTAGACCTTGCTAACAGAGCCCCGATGAGGAGTAGCAGGACTGGCTGAGTGGGTAGAGATAGATGCGGATGGAGTGACAGAAAGAGCTACAGTGAAGGAATCCCAAGACAACGCAGAGCTAGAAGTCTACAACAATGTGAGAGGAACAGGAGTGTTGCACCAGTGCAGGATGACACAGAGAGGTGTGCAACGGTGTGAGATGCAAGGAGTTGTTGTAACAACGGAGAGGTCATAGAGGGAGCACTTGTCAGCAGTAGAGGGAGCTTCAGCATCAAAGGGTGTTTCTAGCCCAACAGGGAGGTCAGTTGGGAGATCAATTACTTACTTCTCAGTAACTGAGTTGCAATGCAGCAGTGGGCAACACGATGCAAGATGATGATAGGAGGTGCAGTGCGGATGCAGTGCTGGGAGATAGGAAGTAGTAGCATGGATGCAACAATGTGATTGATGCATTCATATATCAAATTGACAAAGGCTATTTGTTATAGCTCTGATACCACTTGTTATAGCTCTAACCCAGAAATATTATAGATCTGATATGAAAATATAAGATAATGCAAATAAACCCAGAAATAATATGAAATGATTCACTTTATTGATTAAACCCTTAAGGTAGGGCAACACCATACATTCACTCCTTAAGGAAGGAGAACACTCCACAAGCCATATGCCTATTCATACAATAATCCTTGACTATATTCCTTGACCCCTCTCCATGTGGAGTCTCTAACCTCTATATAGGCCTCATACATACAATACCATGGATCATTACCATGGTTCCCTCATACCATCCACTAATACCATGGGCCCATTACATTAATACTAACTACTTGTGGTCCCTTACATGATATGGGTTAACCACCTTATTTATTACTATGGCCCATCCCATTATTACATTATTACCTTGGGTACCTCCCCTGGTACCCCATATTATCCCCCCTAGGTATATAACATTCCACCCCCTTTAGCATGTTTCATCCCCGAAACATGGGAATAACACAAATAATAAGATCTACTCAAAAGAGTAGTCCACTTGTACCATGCTCGTGCATCTAGCCATCCAAGAGAAAGGTGAACCCTCGATCTCGCTGGTGCTTCGCTCGCTTGAGATGGAAGTTGACCGTGGTAGCTCTTCTGTGTTGATGTGTAGTAGGTGGACCTTCGCTCCTCTCTATATGTCTTGCGGGGGTTGTTGTCCTTGTGGCTAATTTGTTGCCATCTTGTTGGTTGTTTTCTTGCTGGGTGGTGTGGGTGGTGATATGCTGACGGTGTATCTTTCTTTAATTCACCACCTAATGGAGCCTGACTATTATGTTGTGGTGCCTGCTGTGGTGTCTTATCTTCCAATATTAATTCAACCACTGAGCCCTCCTCAGATGTATCAGCACCTGTAACCTTTTCTGCTTCAGCCTCTGTTTGTGCTTGATTGTCTATCATCATTGGTTCATCATCTAATATGTCAGACCCTGGAACATCTTCTCTTTCAGCCTCCTTGGACTCTGCCTATTTATTAATGGAAATACCCTGTAATGTAATTTTCTTCTTTTTATACCAGAGCTTCAGGAATTTCTTTTGCACATTAATATTGATAGTACCCGCAGATTCCATCCAAGGATATCCCAAAACAACATCCATATTATCCATCTTTGAAGTATAAAAATCACCATGCAACACATACTTATCCATAGAAAGCTTCAAATCCTTGTACACTTGAACATCTTCATCATCCGCTTGTGTGTTTTCAATGTGTTTTGCTGGAATTTGCAATTTTTTTGCCAAGTTGACATTTATGAGATTTTGCTTGCAACTCGGATTTATAGACACAATGATTTTCTCCTTTTGAATCAATCCATGAACCTGCAGTAAGGAGACACCCGTAGCAAGTAACCCCTTATGTGTCTCATTTTCCTTTTTTCTAGCCCGAGACCATTTTTCCAAAAAGACTTTCAAATTCTGCATGTGAAAGTTTGGTCAACTGCTTGTGGTCAAGTGATAACCACCATTTTTGAGCCTCATCTCTTATATTAAGCACCATTGGAATCTTCTAACGTGTCCGATGTATGGACTTGTATCTCTGTATGAATTCTTTAATAGTAGGACCATTATCATTCCCTGTAAAAAATTCCTTGCTAGAAGCCATGAAGGTTTGGAAAAAATTCACTTACTTGGCTAAAATTTGAAATTGTCACAGTTTAGTCAGTATTGCTCAGAATCCCTATTATGACCTGTTTTTAGAAATGGAACAATCATTCTTCATCTACCCATGTGATAGAAATCTTGATCCAGGCACTGGAATTTCAGATCTGTGCTGCAACTCTCCTGCCGTCACCAAAATTTCTGCAAAAAGAGCTGATTTTAAATAAGCTATATCTCCCTCATCTCGACTCTGATTCGACCAATTTTTTTTTTGAAATTGGCTACTTTTTCACATAGAATCCAGATCTACAATTATATTTTACAGATCTTGCACTAGGACATCCAGATCTGTGCCGTTCATGCAAAAGGAAAGAATATAACACAACCTAACAACGAAATGGAAGTTTTCTTCTTTCTGCATGTTTGCTTGTTTTTCAAGGTCAAAAGAGTGTGCATGTTTTTCATCTACGCATAATGTGATGCAAAAAGTGTTTGTTTTGTGCTTTTACTCTTTTCTTTTTTGTGGACGCATTTAAACTTCGAGCGTGTTGGTTTTCATTGTTTTATCTTTCTTACTTTCTAGTTTGCCCAAATATCGCTCTTGTCAACCATGCCTTCACTTACATGGGCCAACCAATGCGCTGATAGATGCATTGGAAATATCACTTCACATGAGTAAGTCCATGCACTGTTTAGCTTAGGAGTAGGAGCAATGTTACTTTCTTGTTTGTGTTTGCTTTCTTGTTTTGCTTTCATTTTACTTCTGTCATTTTCTCATTTGTTTGCTTGTTTATGTTGAAAATAGCAACAAGAAATGCTATAAATATCATTTCAGGTACCAGTGTTGGAAATAGCAATAAGGAATGATAAAATAGAAATGCTAAAAATAACATTGTTATAAATAGCATTTTGAGATACATTCCAATTTTAGTTAGTCCCTGAACTAAAATTGAGAATTAAAATTAAAATTTGATCTTAGCAGCTGTTTGAAAAATAATTAATTAATTCATATTAAGTTAATTAGTTGGAGAAAATCAAACATGAAGTCTATGTGAAGACATGCAACAGTGATCCCTTTGATTGAGGAAGTTATCCCTTAATTAAGGAGATAAGGATAAGTTGTATTTTAGTTGTAATTAGTTAGCTCAGTTAACTGAGTTAAGTCCAATTAAATTAGTTCCAAACAGTTTGTGGAACTAATTGTGAGTTCAATCAGTTAATGCATGCATGCATGCAATAGTGTTCTCCAGGTAGGGCAACACCATACATTCACTCCTTAAGGAAGGAGAACACTCCACAAGCCATATGCCTGTTCATACAATAATCCTTGACTATATTCCTTGACCCCTCTCCATGTGGAGTCTCTAGCCTCTATATAGGCCTCATACATACAATACCATGGATTATTACCATGGTTCCCTCATACCATCCACTAATACCATGGGCCCATTACATTAATACTAACTACTTGTGGTCCCTTACATGATATGGGTTAACCACCTTATTTATTACTATGGCCCATCCCATTATTACATTATTACCTTGGGTACCTCCCCTGGTACCCCATATTATCCCCCCTAGGTATATAACATTCCACCCCCTTTAGCATGTTTCGTTTCGTCCCCGAAACATGGTAAGAACACAAATAATAAGATCTACTCAAAAGAGTAATCCACTGATACCATGCACGTGCATCTAGCCATCCAAGAGAAAGGTGAACCCTCGATCTCGCTGGTGCCTCGCTCGCTTGAGATGGAAGTTGACCGTTGTAGCTCTTCTGTGTTGATGTGTAGTAGGTGGATCTTCACTTCTCCCTATCTATCTTGTGGGGGTTGTTTTCCTTGTGACTAATTGGTTGCCATCTTGATGGTTGTCTTGCGGGGTGATGTGGGTGATGATATGAAGTTTTAACCCACGGTGTCTTTTTCTTTAATTCACCCTGTTGTGGTGCCTGTTGTGGTGTCTTCTTTTCCAATATGACTTCAACCACTGAGCCCTCCTCAGATGTATCAGCACCTGTAACCTTTTCTGCTTCAGCCTCTGTTTGTGTCTGATTGTCGACCATCAACTGCTCATCATCTGATATGTCAGACCCTGGAACATCTTCTACTTCAACTTCTGTGGACTCTACCTGTTTATTGATGGAAATATCCTGTAATGTAATTTTCTTCTTTTTATACCAGAGCTTCATGAATTTCTTCTACACATTAATATTGATAGTACCTGTAGATTCCATCCAAGGATATCCCAAAACAACATCCATATTATCCATCTTTGAAGTATAAAAATCACCATGCAACACATACTTATCCATAGAAAGCTTCAAATCCTTGTACACTTGAACATCTTTATCATCCACTTGTGTGTTTTCAATGTGTTTTGCTGGAATTTGCAATTTTTTTGCCAAGTTGACATTTATGAGATTTTGCTTGCAACTCGGATTTATAGACACAATGATTTTCTCCTTCTGAATCAATCCATGAACCTGTAGTAAGGAGACACCCGTAGCAAGTAACCCCTTATGTGTCTCATTTTCCTTTTTTCTAGCCCGAGACCATTTTTCCAAAAAGACTTTTTCAAATTCTCCATCTGAAAGTTTGGTCAACTGCTTGTGGTCAAGTGATAACCACCATTTTTGAGCCTCATCTCTTATATTAAGCACCATTGGAATCTTCTAATGTGTCCGATGTGTGGACTTGTATCTCTGTATGAATTCTTTAATAGTAGGACCATTATCATTCCCTGTAAAAAATTCCTTGCTAGAAGCCATGAAGGTTTGGAAAAAATTCACTTACTTGGCTAAAATTTGAAATTGTCACAGTTTAGTCAATATTGCTCAGAATCCCTATTATGACCTGTTTTTAGAAATAGAACAATCATTCTGCATCTACTCATGTGATAGAAATATTGATCCAGGCACTGAAATTTCAGATCTGTGTTGCAACTCTCCTGCCGTCACCAAAATTTCTGCAAAAAGAGCTGATTTTAAATAAGCTATATCTCCCTCATCTGGACTCCGATTCAACCGTTTTTTTTTTTTGAAATCGGCTATTTTTTCACATAGAATCCAGATCTACAATTATATTTTGCAGATCTTGCACCAAGACGTCCATATCTGCGCCGTCCCTGAACTAAAATTGTGAATTAAAATTCGAATTTGATCTTAGCAGCTGTTTGAAAATTAATTAATTAATTCATCTTGAGTTAATTAGTTGGAGAAAATAAAAAATGAAGTCTATGTGAAGACATGCAACAATTATCCCTTAATTAAAGAGATACAGATAAGTTGTATTTGAGTTGTAATTAGTTAGCTCAGTTAACTGAGTTAATTCCGTTAAATTAGTTCCAAACAGTTTGTGGAACTAATTGTGAGTTTAGTCAGTTAATGCATGCATACATGCAACTAGTATTCTCTAGATTACTGAATATTCTCTCATAAATAACTCATGCATGTCGTTCAGTTAGAAACCCAGTTGAGATAAGAGGAAGGGACAATGTACTATCAGTTGGAGGATTTTTACTATATAGGAAACTCATCCATGTAGAAGGAATTATCTCCTCCAGGATTGCGTAGTTATTGTTGAGATTGCAACAAGATGATGGAGCTTAGTGAAAAGAGTTGCCTTCACTAAGTGGGCCCGCAGAAAAATTATGGCGCAAGTTCTATTTTTGGATCACAGTAGGGAAGATCACAGCAGGAGTGATCACAGCAGGAGTGATCAAAGTCTATTTTTAGACTGGCTGTCAAAAATAGAAAAGTCAAATATTATTGTCTTATAATAATATTTAGACTATAACCTTTATCTTATTCTCTTGGAGCACTTCAGTTTGAGCTACAGATGTGGAACATGCAGCTGTCAGAAGGAAATACGTTTTCTTTGTGGGTCAGTTGATTTTTTGCATGCATGACTTCAATTACAACTCAATCAGTTGAGTTTGGTGAAGTTGATTGTGGAGTTGATGGAGTTGTGTTCAGTTTGACTTGGTTAAACTAGTTGTAATTAGTCTAACTACAAATAGACTAATGATGAGTTGTTAAACAAATTATTAACTCATAATGCAACTAAAGAATACATCAGTTAACTCAGTTGCATGTCAGTGCATGTTCAGTTCAGCAAGGACAGGTGTTAGAGGATCAGATTGCTATCAGTTGTGACTATAGTTGTGCATGAGGATTTTCACAATCAATGAGATTGAGTTATGCCAATGAGAATTGGCCAATACCAAGTGATTATAGCCTCTGCTCACGTGATTCCCAGTGTGAGAGATTCTTTTGAGGTAAATACGAGTTTGGTTCAGCCATTCTCATCCATTCTTGTGCAAGTATTGAGCAGTGGAGGCAGGCAAGTAGTGGAATAGGTTTGGAGATCAGATCTGCATTGTATTGTGTGTAACAGGTGGAGATAGTGTTGGATACTTGTGAGAAGTATTGACTATTGTAATGTTACATGTTCTCAATCATTAATATATAGATAGTGTGGGGTTTTCAACTGTAAGCTTTCCGCGGGTTACATACTGTATTAATGTGTGCATGCTCTTGATGTTTTATTGTTATTGATGCTGCTATATTGATGATCAACATAGAGGAGCTTATGTATTGTGTATGTATTCTGCAATAGTACATGATCAGGATAATCTCCATTGCATATGTGTTTATTATTCAAAATTTCTACAATTATTTCAGAGGTCAGTGTTGTGTGTGAGGTGAGAATCACACAGGTTGCAGCTGGAGGACCCAGGAGAAATTGCGTAAGGAAATAGGAGGTTTGGAGGAATGAAGGAAGGCATATGTGTTGTCTATTTTGTCTATGAGAAATAATGAGGGATTGTACTGAGAGATGGATAGCTTGTGAGCTAAAGCTTTGTGTAATCTGGAGATATTTCTACTTGTATGATAATACAGAGATAGCGGGGTTTTTAGTTGAGGCTTTTCCCAGAGTATTCTTCTGTGTTTCATGTGTATGATTTCTTCTTCTCTGTTATATGTGTTCTATTTGATCTTGCTCAAAATCGATTAAGCTTCCGCAAGTTTGTTTGTAGAAGTAGATCAAGTATTTTTCTTTAGTATATTGCATTATCAAGTGATCTACGGTGAAATTTCTACAGTTTACGCACCCGTAGGATTAGTTTCCCACGAAACCATGTTGGCTTCTTGAGACAAGTAGAGTGAAATGCAAGAGGAGTTGTACAACTACCAAAATTTGGGTATCTATCTATCCTCTCTATTTATGAAGATCTTGCGTTCTTTCAGTTGATGATACCCTGATGGAAAATATGTTCTGTTTAGAGTGAGTCCTAGTGAAAACACAACGCTTTCACTTTTAACCGGTGCCGCCTACTCTAATCAGTTTTCTATGTTCGATTAACCCTTGTCAACTTAGTCAAGTAGAATAAGGTAGGGGAAAACCTTAACAAGTATGTCAGAGGTATATATAACATCCTCCTTTGAAGGGACAACCTCTTATGCTCTCAATAAGCCGGGATCCCTCTTCTACCTCATGAAATAAATAAGTTCCTATGCACAGTTCTCTGAAAAATGAAAATGAAAAAAAAAGTAAAGGAAAAAGAAGAGAAAGGCTTTTTGTGGAGAGAGGTGAAGCAAGTAACTCCACCATGGTACTATCCAGGCTTGCTCGCAGCAGAGCGATGCTTGCATTCCTGAAGTGACTCCGTTGGGGTATAGTCCAGGCCTGGTGGCAGTGGAGAAAAACTAGATATGAAACTTAAACTATGACAATCTATATTACTTGTGCATACATATACCCCTCAACCCCGATCGAAACAACTCAGTTGACTTGGCTTAGTATGTGCGCCGACTAATCAAGAGAATGGTAAGGACTATATCTTTAACTCAAGCTAGTGAAGGAACCATGATGATCAAAGAATCAAACAATATTTCCAGAGGAGTTAGATTCGCTTTACATGAGACAGAGTCCATACAGAGAGCTATAGTTCTACCATTGTGTCTCTAATGTTGTAGCGGCTGCAACCACCCTCCAAAATTTTTCCCTTGCTTCGTTTTGGAGCCTCCCTACTAAAATATCATCAACTTTTCTACCCAGGTACTTCTACTTTATTTTGAGTTTATCTTTTAATATACATCTTGTGCTTGCTCACTTTCATTGATGATTAACCACAACCTGACCTCCCCGTGACTTGGTTACAATCTGGTTCTTGCACTGCCTTGACAATTTGCGTAGTCTTGGACATAAACCAACCTTGCTCTCAATAAATGCGCAGTTCATCCCAACAATGAGCTTCAGCTCCAGGACTACACAAACCCAGCTGGAAGCTTGTCTTCAGCAGGGAAGCTGAGAAGAGAATGGGAAATTGAGAAGAGAATGAGAAGCAACCATAACCACTCATCCCACAAATTCTCAGAAGCATTCCTTCAGCTGTTGTCCGATGCATGTGCTGGAAAGTTGCCTGATTCCCCCATAACTGCACAATTTCTCCATGCATGCATGGCAACCCTTCTTGAAAAAGAAAAAATAAAAAAAAATACCTAGAAAATAGGGATCTATTTTTTAGTAGTTGGAGTTACACTTGACTTAATTTTAGAAAATGATGCCACTTGTCGCTTTTTCCTATACTTTTGGCCTTCACGTCATAAACCCTAAATCGATCAAATATATTTAATGGATGTCTCCAAAGCTCATTTTCAAATTCGATCTTGGAGCTCTGGCATTCTTGAGGCATCTAGGAACCTTCGACACAATTGGCACAACTTTTCCGGGTAAGTCTTTCTTTTCTTGTCCTTTGCAGTTTTTTTTGTTGCTTTTGTTTCCTTGGCTTGTGAGAGTGTTGTTTGACCCATTTTACTTAAAAACCACTGGTGTTTTGATTTTTTGTAGCTTGTAGAAGTGTTATTTGAATTTTTTCATTCTCTTTCCTAAGTGTCGCATGCATAACCCAATTTTTGCATTAATGGTCGATATTGAGAAAACTCTTCCCACAAGCTTTGTTGTTCTTTTGTTTGACTTATTTCTGCATTTTTTTTACATCATGCATCACCATTCACTCATATCTGCACCATCCTTCACTCATGCACTCAGATCTACTCATTTTCAAGTTTCCCTTGGGAAGATTTGGGTTACCTTGGCTTGTGTCTCGCTCTTCTCGGCATGCACATGCATTTCTGGATCTCAAGGATCTACCTTAGCACCAGGAATTGTGCAGAGGCTCCCAGTGACTGGCTCCAACTATGCACTACGTAGTTCCAGGAGACAGTCTTGTAGTCTTGCCCACTAGGATTGCACAATGCGCAGTCCCAACCAACATCAAAGCTAGACTGAACTGTGCATTCTGCAGTTCCAGTCATCAACAAGGAAACTGGGTTGTGCATTCGGCATTTCCAATCATCATCACCTCCCACTGGTAGCTGGGATTGCACAATGCACATATCCAGTTGACAGTCCCTCACCTCTGAGACCTAGATTTGCGCAATCTTGCCCAGTAGTTTCCCAGTTAGTTGCATGATGGGTTCTTGAAGTGATTTTTGATTTTAAGCTGACATTTGCATGCCATGAGTGTCCTCTATGTCCCTAGGTACAACAGTTGTTGAGCAACTACTCAATAGTATAGGAAACATGGTTTCCAAGAGAGTTGGATCAAAGGATACTATAGAGAGAAGCACTGGATATGTATTTGAACAAGTGTCAATGAACTTTCCATTCTATGCAAACACACATCTATTGATAGAGAAGGACATGAAGATTACATGTCAGGAAATAAAGGACATATTTGCAAACATCTTCAAGGAATATCTAGAAGATCGACAGGTCTATGTCAACATACACAAGTCAGACTTGTACAGGGTTGTACGCAGGTACCCCCCCTTCCCATGCATGGACACAATTCACTAGATTGACTCACATACTGATCCCAAGACGATGACATTGAGCAGTGCCAATGGAACACAACTTGCTACCTTAAAGACAAAAAACTATCATGAGGTGTATCACTTACCACAGTCGATGAACCACATGGATGCACTCTTCTTTACTCCCAAAAACAATGTGAACACTAGAGAAATCATGAAGCATTGGGTAAAAGAGCCATTGAAGTTAAAGTTGACACCCAATCAGGTCTACAAGACTAAGTCACTCAGGAAGGCCTACCAACTCTTGATCATCTTTGCATGCTACCTGTATGGTCAAGAGAGCACGAATACCTTTCCGTAGAGTTGGGTGGTTTTTTTGGATCAATTTGCAAATGAAGGAAGGCCATTCAAGTGGTCAGACATGTTGGATCTTCAGCTTAAAGTGCATGTGTCTAATGCCTGGAATCTACCTAAGTACAAGTAAGCGAGATTGTATATGTCCGCATACCTGCTTGATGCAATCTGTGCCCGATTGCAGTTTCCTGGCATGGGTTGGACATGGACACCATCAAATGATGTTGTGAACATCTATTGCAAGTTGCTCTATGAGTGCAACTACTGAGGAGTCATGGCGAGGCTATCTAACCACTTCATCACCACAGTTTAGAAGATGATATTCGAACAAGATCTACCTTGCATGTCCCAAGAAGCAATGCAGGCATTATTTAACATTTCAGATTGATATGCCTCACCCAGTGGCACCTTCATCGAGATGTTTAGCGGAGAGAAGCCTCTGCATGTGCTACCAAGGATTTCCATGAATAAGTTGGTCATGCAAGAGGTTGCGTATCACATCTCCACAGGGTTATTAGCAGGATTTCATAGGAGGAAGAAGGCACCATGGCCTACTCTTCCTTTGCATACTGGAATATGTGAGATCTAGAGCTTGAAGGATGTGGATATCAAGGCTAAGGACTTGCAGAAGTTTGAGTTCGACACCAAGAGTTTCAATCCATATGATCCCCACTGTATATGCAAGAACCAATGTACGAAGGTGTATTATCCATGGATCCATTGGATATGTCATTGGCCAAACGAAGACCCTTGGAGGTATTGCTACAACTCCTTTAGGATTAATTAACTGGTCAACATGGCTATAGAATGAAAAGTAGATCTGCAGGCAACAACACCACGGGAAGCAACAATAACAACAGTAGTGAGCAACAAATCACGTAGGACAAAGGCAAGAGAAATGTTGCTGAGAACCCAGAGGCCGAGAAAATCTACAAGCTCAGAGAAGATCCTCTTGGTGATAAAGTAGCTTTAGAAATAGAGGTGAAGAGGTGACAACGCGAAAGGAGAGTAGAATGGAGGAAGAGAGAGAAGCAAAGGTTGGTGGATGTAGAGAGAAAATTGCAGGAAACAAAAAAGAAGTTGAAAGAAAAGCAGGAGCTAAGGAGGAGAGAAAGGTAGGAGAAGGAAAAACAAGAACAGGCAGAAAGGCAAGCCACAAGGACATAACAAACTGTGCCTATATATGTTGAGGATTCAGAGTAGCCAGTAGATGAAGAAGAGGATGAGCAGGTATAGGTTCGAGAACTTTCTCAACATATTGAGTAGATGGTTGTAGAAATAGACATGGAGTTGGAACAGGAGTCATAGGACCAAGACATCAACCTCGTGCCAAGGGCATTCGAGGTCACCCCACAGTGTCTGCCACCTCCAAAATCGGAACCATTCCCAAGTGAGCAAGGAGAAGTTGTTCTCCTTGATGATGATCTAGTGGTGGATGTGTACAATTTTTCTTTTTATGAGTCACATCAAATGATTGTATAGGCGCAAAGAAAGAATCTCCCTGATGATCATGTGTCACCTGCACACATAGAGGAAGGGGTGATTGTGTTAGATGTTAGAAGACATCCCGCTGCCATGGTCGATGCTTCCAAGACTTATGCAGAAGCCACGAGTTCAATGGTCAAGTTCTTGATAGTAGAGAGTGATCGGAAGGCAAAGGAATTGCAAGAGGCTAGGTAGAGAATAGAAAATTCTATAGGATCGCAATGGCAAAGATGAGAAAAGCAACACTTTTTGAAGTATTGACCCTTGAGACCACCATGCAGAAACTGTATGGAAAATTTGTCACCGTGCACAAGGTGATTGTCCATCTATATGGTTTTTAGCAGCAGTGTGCGAAGATAGCCCAAACTCTCAAAGACATACACATTGTTATTACGCATGTACAGGAATGGACAATGAGGTATAAGGGAGCCCCTCTTTACTTGTAGAAGATAATGAAGCCACATGCGAAGCTAGACAAAACATAGATTTAGATGTTGATCAAGAATTATGAGCATCTCCCTCTGCTTATCACCAACATTGAGCCTTCCTATGCACAGTTGTTCAAGAGTATGGATGTCATAGTGAGGACAGACAAGATCCCTTAAATAAGAACCCTCACTCAAACCATGAAGAAGAACCAAGTCCTGCTGGAGGTCGACAGGTACATAGAGAAGTTGATGCGATAGGTCTCCGGCGATGACTTGCAACTGAGCGCAGAAAATATGCAGAAGTACATCGGTGGTCAAACGACACTCAGGACAATGGTGCACATGCTTCAAGATGAGCTCAACAAAGATTCCAAAACCTTATACCCAGAAGCCATGGAGGCAAGAGTTCGTTTCGAGAAAGATATCACCAAATAGTACGTGTACAAAATATTGCAGTACCAATCTTGGTATTAGTTCGTCACCGAAGACCATCAAGAGGATGTTTCCAAGTTGGTATTTCACCAAGACCTCGAGTGATGATGTTTTTCTTCTTAGGCCAACTCAAGCCTATTTTTTCCCACATGGGTATATGTGGAAAGTGTACGTTTATTTGTAAATATACTGTAAGTGAAATTCCAAGTGTCATTAGTGGAATTTAATACTCACTATGCAATGTGAAGAGTTGTGAGGGTAGTCAAAGAGTCAAAGGGGAATGTCAAGGATCACCCCACCCTTTGTTATATATACAACCTCATAACTCATAGTACATGCTTTTGGGCTCCAAGCTTTTGGCTAGGCATTGCGTAGAGAAGGCTTGGAGAGTATTGTGACGAGCCTTGGCTTCTCCACAACGTAGAGCGATCACATCTCTTTGGAGGAGGAGGCGTTGTTCACTGTAATGTTCCACTATTGGGGCTAGTCACTGTCAATGGTTTATGTATGGATGGGACTTTCACTTAATAATATAATTGATCCAACACGTTTTCATGCATATGTTGTTATTGTAGTTTGACTATTTTGGTTACTTTAGCAATGTATTTTTTTTTAACTTATGCATTTGTGTATGAACTATTTTGTCTGCAATTTTATGAATCTTGTTGAAGGCATGTTGTTGTATTAACCGGTCACTTTGATTGTGGACTATTCCACTTCCATCCTATGATGTCATTTCACTCATGTGTTCCTTTCAGGATATGTCCTATTACAGGCTTCTAAAGGACACACTTCCTTTTTCCCTCTATGTGTTAGAACCCCTGTGCATCTCACTTGACTTGCTGCAAGATCACACACTTGCTTCCAAAAAATTCATCATACTTACCTTTGTACACTACTGTGGTAATGGTACAAATTTACCACCCACTGCTGAGACTCCTACTTCAAATAGTGTGAGGTCTAGTTGGGACTTCCTACCAGGGAGATCCCTTGACATGTTGGTGGGTCTAGCACTGTCAACAGGTAGAAAATAGTCTAGGGGTAGAGAATACAACCTGACCCAAACTAGGATACATGTGAAGGTTTCCTTCTCCAGGGTAAAGTTCTCCATCCATGGCCGCATGTATAAACACGTTGAAGCAAAGAAATATGGACCATCATAAAAAAATGTCTGTATTCATATTAGCAAATACCACTATGAATAAAACTTTTAATCCTAGATGTGTTTATATTTATACCCTTGGCTTCCAGTGATGTTTGATCCAACTACACAAAGCTTTTTCCGTGGGCCAGAGCCCCATGAATTTTCATATGAAAACATATGACCTCATTGTTTCTCTAAAGGCTTTCGTCTTAGGATCAATGATCAATGTCGTTGGGATTACGACCATTTTCGGCTTACATGATCCTGTAGATCCCTTTGATTTTTGTTGTTGTTATTGGTCAGTTAGCTTTCCTTTTGGGCTCCTGCCTTCATTTGTTCTTTGTCCTTTCCCACCTACCTTTACTGAGCCCTAGATCTTCTCAGACATATCGTCTGTAGGGCCATGTGCTCCAAAGCCCACCTGGATCCCCTTCCCTTTGTCCATGACTAAATTTCTATAGGAGGGAGCCCCACTCCCTCCACCTCTAGAGGCCATTTGAATCAAACCCTAGCTAATGTTGCTCCGAAAATTGCAAGGATTTTTCTCCAAAACTCAATGTGTCAAAATTTCTCTCAGCAGGGTAATACTCTTCAAGATGTTATCGCTATAGAGAAAGTGTAGCATAACTATTATAATCTACATGAAAAAAAAGAGAAACATGGGGTAATAATATAACATATATTGAGGTTTTCTATAGAATGATTAATGACAAAAAAACATATCTAATGCATTGCATTGGTATGGCATGCCTTGCATTCATGAAATAACAAGAAAAATAGTCAATTTTTTAGTTAAAGAAAAAATCATGTCACCATATATCAAACTACAACACTGTTATGATAGCCATTACAAATGAAAGAAATCAACAACATAATAACAATGTATATAATACAAATTCCTACACAACAAAGAGAGTGATAAAAACAAATCAAGCTTATATCTCACTATAAAGCTAGCATGATATGCATTACACAAATTACATTTTCTTTCTAGGTGTTTAGTAACCTAGTAAGCATATTTGTCAATACATGCCAACATGACTATCACACCATAAATTACAACTTTGAAAACAAATAACATTTGCACTAGATTGTGGGTTTTAGTTAACAAAGAATATTGTAGGCATATGAAAAACTATTCAAAATACACACACACACACACACACACACACACACACACATAATGCATTGTTTCATAATCACGTGACATGAGATTTATAAAAAAATATTTGAAATATTCCCAAGTTTCTCTTTAAAATTTCTATGTCAACATGAGTGCGATGACATGCATTACATAAAGCTAGACATATTTACAAGTTTTTTTTCAAAAAAACATACTTAATAGGTATATATCTTGTTATATCACTTGATCACGATCACATTAAAAAAATACATAGAAGACACATTTCTCACCACATTGTTGGTTATATGTGTTGACGTGAATTACTTACGTATATGTATGTGTGTGTGTGTATGGGTTTTACTCTTTGCATGAGATCATGGGTAGTAGAGATATTTCTCATTATGATGTTGGCATGGTTATAATGGCATGCATTACATTAAAAACAAACAATTTGGGTGCCATGCTTTGCATATGATTATGGCTGGCAGACATATTTCTCACTATAACATTAACATGATTGTTGTGAGATGAATTAATTAAAATAAACAATTTGGTTTTAACCTTTGCCTAGGTTTTATATAAATTTTACCTATAAATAGATTACTAGACATGAAAGTTAAAGGAAATGTTGAGATCACCACTTCATTTCCCACCTCCACCAAGTGCACCCTTGAAAATGGAATGTAGAGAAAAACTACTAGTAAGATCCAACGAAAACTACCAATCAAGGAAAGATGAACTAGGGATCACCTTCAAGTAGAAGTAACTAAGGCTATTACCATTTAACCACACAAATAGAAGGGAACCCAGGGCGCTGTTTCTATGACTCCAACCACATAGGCTTTGCTAAGGTTATCATAAACGGTTGACACCCTTTAGGAATGGACCTCCCTTCCTATCCACTAAGCCCAAGAACAAAGACCACCTCTTATACACCTGTGAGGGGGGATAAAAAACCCGTGCCTAGCCAAAAAAACAAATATCACACTATAAGAAGGTCGAGACTAGGGGAAAACACAGGAAATGCACTAGCAAACAACTTGGGCTAAACTCCAAAGGAATTGAATTTCAATGAACACACCAAGTAGGCACATCAAAGTATTACTACAAGAGTAAAGTATAGAACCTAACAGCACCTCACAATTGACCGATGCACAATTAATGAGTTGGATTGACAAAACATGGAGAATTACCTTGAAATGTAGCCTAGGGAGGAGATGGGTGACGAGATGAAAAACCACTTCAACAAGGTTTAACTACAAAATACCAAAGCCCATCCCTAGTGATATGAAATCATGGAGCAACGTCTCAGACTAGAAGCTTTGTGAATGCTAATTTCCTTCTCTAATCAAGCTAGACTTGAGGCTTTCAAGATAGGAAAAATGTGACTAGTTGGAAGCTTGATTGATTGGGGGCTTCTAACTTTCCTATCCAAACCAGGAAAACCAGTTGAAGATTGACATTCCATCCCACATTTGTTTTCTATAAGATTGAGGAATAGGCTTGTAGGGTTGCTTGTGGAGGGCCCCTGCAACCTTCTAAAAACCCACACACTACACCATTTCATGTAGCTTGAAAGAATGATTTGTAGATGACTTAAAGGTCGAGGAATTTTAAGGATAATAATTAAATACATATGGTACATGGGAGGGCATGCCACACTATGCCCTCCTTAATAGTCATGGAATTTGGCGGGGTTTCGATTTCCTCCCGCCAATTTCCCCTTCACATTGATCATCCACCCCATCGAGATTCCATTCTAAATTATTAATTAATATTTTGATAAAATAATTTGAAAATTAAATTAATTTATTATTAAAACGAGTGAATAAGTTAAATTGAATTCTCAATGCACTCTTAGAGGAGTTGAGGGAGTGGAGGGTAAGGTGGCTGGAACCCTAACCACCTTGGCCCTCCAGTTCGTGCCTCCTTTCACCGCCTACAATGATTTTCCCTCATTTGCAGGTGTTGTGTTAGTTTTTGTAGCATCAGACAGGTGTTATAGTCTCAATTTGTGTCAAAGAGGTTAAGATAACAAGATCTTCAAAACCCAAAAATGTTTCACGAGATAATCTTGTGAAACACCTTAATTAAATTAATTAATTATCATTTAATTTTTTTGTAAGTCTAACTTAGGAAAACTGGCTAATTAATAACAATTAATTAAGGAAATGTGAGAATGCTCTAGAAAATCATACGAATTGAGTTTGAGATGATATTAGTTGTTAATGGAGATATAATCATGGTCGTTGGTTCACTACTGAGAGATTATAAGATTAGGATGATAGGGATGGAGATGATATATCAAGTGAGAGGAAGACCAAGGCATATTGAATTTCCCAGAGAGTAGAGATTTAGCTATGGAAGAATTCAAGCCAGTGATTGAGTAGCAGAGATTGAGGAAAAGTAGCAGAGTTATTCTAAAGGATTTTCCAATGCCAAAAGAGGCCAGGTTATTCCATAGAGAGGTTGGGTAGGAGCTGCGTAGAACCTTAAGGAGGCAATTCGATTCAAGCATAGGAGAGATCAATTCAGTAGCAGAGTCATGGGAAATATCTTCCAAAGGGCTAATGAATCCTTCTTAGCGGTAGAGGTAGTCAATAGAGGAAGATAACAATTATTCCAGGCAGTGTGAGTTTCAACCTGCATAGTGGAAAATTGGAAGCTGATTCTGAGGCAAACTCAGGACAAGATTACTTGTGGAGAGAGATAAAGAGATCTCTCAGATATTTTGCCAGTGATTTCTAAGGAGAGGATTTCTAGTTTGGCATCTAGATATTGTACTTAAATTTTGTTGAATAATAATAACAATAAAACACTCATTTGTTGCACCAATTTTCCCACATTGGGTTTTTCTGGGGACTTTTGTCCAAAAATAACAGTGTCATTTTTATTGTGTGTGTGCTCTATTTTCTCAATTCCAGTATTTTTTTCCATAGTGCATTTTATTTTTAGTGAAAATTATAGTAGTGATTTTATTCGTTATTTGTCATAGAATTTTTACTTCGCTTCCTTTTGGAGCCTCCCTACTAAAATATCATCAACTTTTCTACCCAGGTACTTGTGCTTTATTTTGAGTTTATCTTTTAATTTACATCTTGTGCTTGCTCACTTTCATTGATGATTAACCACAAGTTGACCTCGTGACTTGGTTACAATCTGGTTCTTGCACTACCTTGACAATTTGCGTACTCCTGGACAAAAATCAACCTTGCTGTCAATAAATGTGCAGTTCAGCCCAACAGTGAGCTTCAGCTCCAGGACTACACAGACCCAGCTGGCATCTTGTCTTCAGCAGGGAAACTAAGAAGATAATGGGAAATTGAGAAGAGAATGAGAAGCAGCCATAACCACTCATCCCACAATTTGTGCATAAGCATTCCTTCAGCTGTTGTCCAATGCATGTGTTGGCAAATTGCTCGGTTCCCCCAGAACTGCACAATTTCTCCATGCATGCATGGAATCCCTTCCCAAAAAATAAAAAGCAAAAAAAAATCCCTAAAAAATAGGGATCTATTTTTAGTAGTTGGAGTTACCCTTGAGTTAATTTTAGAAAATGTTGCCACTTGTCACTTTTTCCTAGATTTTTGGCCTTCGCGTCATAAACCCTAAATCGATCAAATATATTTAACGGACGTTGCCAGAGGTCATTTTCAAATTCAATCTTGGAGCTCTGGCATTCTGGAGGCATCTAGGAACCTTCGACATAGTTGGCACAACTTTTCCAGGTAATTCTTGCTTTTCTTGTCCTTTGCAGTTTTGTTTTGTCGCTTTTGTTTCCTTGGCTTGTGAGAGTGTTGTTTGATCCATTTTACTTAAAAAACACTGATTTTTTGATTTTTTTTAGCTTGTAGAAGTGTTATTTGAATTTTTCCATTCTCTTTCCTAAGCGTCGCATGCATAACCCAATTTTTGCACTAATGGTCGATGTTGCGACAACTCTCCCCACAAGATTTGTTGTTCTTTTGTTTGACTTATTCCTGCATTTTTTTTTACTACATGCATCACCATTCACTCATATCTGCACCATCCTTCACTCATGCACTCAGATCTACTCGTTCTCAAGTTGCCCTTGGGAAGATTTGGGCTGCCTTGGCCCGTGTCTAGCTCTTCTCAGCATGCACTATGCATTTCTGGATCTCAAGGATCTACCTTAGCTCCAATAATTACGCAGAGGCTCCCAGTGACTGGCTTCAGATATGCACTAGCAGTTCCAGGAGACAGTCCTGGAGTCTTGCCCACTAGGATTGCATAATGCGTAGTCCCAACCAACATCAAAGATAGACTGAACTGTGCATTCTGCAGTTACAGTCATCAACAAGGCAACTGGGTTGTGCATTAGGCATTTCCAATCATCATCACCTCCCACTGGTAGCTGGGATTGCACAATGGACATATCCAGCTAACAGTCCCTCACCTCTGAGATCCAGATTTGTGCAATCTTGCCCATTAGTTTCCCAGTTTGTTGCATGATCAGATCTTGAAGTGATTTTTGATTTTAGGTTTACATTTGCATGCCATGAGTGTCCTCTCTGTCCCTAGGTACAACAGTTGTTGAACAACTTCTCAATAGTATAGGAAACATGGTTACCAAGAGAGTTGGATCAAAGGATACTGTAGAGAGAAGCACTGGATATGTATTTGAACAAGTGTCAATGAACTTTCCAGTCTATGCAGACACACATCTATTCATAGAGAAGGACATGAAGATTATATGTCAGGAAATAAAGGACATATTTGCAGGCATCTTCAAGGAATATCTAGAAGATCGACAGGTCTATGTCAACACCCACAAGTCAGACTTGTACAGGGTTTCATGCAGGTTCCCCCCTTTCCCATGCATGGACATGATTCACTAGATTGTCTCACATACCGATCCCAAGATGATGACATTGAGAAGTGTTGGTGGAACTCAAATTGCTACCTTAAAGACATAAAACTATCATTAGGTGTATCACTTACCACAGTCGATGAATCGCATGGATGCACTCTTCTTTACACCCAACAACAATGTGAACACTAGAGAAATCATGAAGCGTTGGGTAAAAGAGCCATCGAAGTTAAGGTTGACACCCAATCAGGTCTACAAGACTAAGTCACTCAGGAAGGCCTACCAACTCTTGATCATCTTTGCATGCTGCCTGTTATCACTTAGAATTAAAATTTTATGTATATAGTCCTTTGTCCTAGTTAAATGTCAAAGGTCTGTATCAAATGGTTTTCGTTTCATATTTCATACTTAGGATTGGGAGTTTCAAAGGTGTTAGTTTCGAATTATGCTCTAATCCTATTGGTTTTCCTCCATGATCATTGTGTTATAAGCCATGTCTTGTCTTATTCTATCCACCGAGTCTTTTCGTGATTTCGCAGTATAACCTCCTATTGGTCAATTTCGCAGCGTAATCATTGTTCAGTCATTTCGCAGCGCGGTATCATCAAGCCGTTTCGTAGCGCATGATTAGAAATTTAAACTAACCGCGCTGCGAAATCGCGGATTCGTGCATTTCGCAGCGAATATTACCTAAAGTGTAAAGTCTGTTGATGAGTCACTGATTCTGTCTTCTCATGTCAGTATGTGTACCTCCCGTACGCATGTCTGAACGCTCATTAGTCGTCACTCCACCCACAGATTTGTTAGAATGCACAGAAATATCATTTCAACAGATTTTACCGTGCATGGATCGTTATGATGATCATAAGTGTACATAAGTGGCAAGCTGGTTGGATGATGTATTTGAAATTCAAGCGAGGCTATTCAAGTGAGCCTGATTACAAGCGAGGCTGAGTTAAAAAGGGAGGTGAACCATCTCGACCGAAATTGTTGAAATTTGGCTGTGAAGATTTCCAAGAAAGAATTTGGCCGTGAAGATTTCAAACTGAAGATGGAGAGAAAGGAGCACAGGTCCGGCAAATGCCAAAGGAATGAACTTGAAGGTTTAGACATAACATTGAGGGACGAAGGCGTGAAGAAAGCTTTCAAAGATGCTGGATGCTGGAAATTCTGTAAGAAACTGCAAGGTGGGCATGCTCAGGTAACCAAAGAGTTTGCTTTAAATTTCACCGGTTTAAATTCAAGAATAGCTATGTTGGAAGTTCAAGTGTCTCCGGAGGCTATAACTGCTGTAACAGAGATTCCTAGAGGGCAGCAAGAATGGTTTAAGAACTTTAAATTTGATATGAATCCATGCAAAGTGTTCTTAAAAGAGGCATATGTGAATGAAGACCTAACCAGAGCAGTGCCTAGGAACTATGTTAAGGAGCATTATGCCCTTCTTCTTACCTGCATTCAGAAATACTTAACATGTGAAGGCAGATATAATAAGGTCTACTCTTATCATTTCAAGTTGCTGTTACATTTTACGGGAAAGGCTTCCATTGATATTCCTTTTTACTTATTTCGTAGTCTAAGTAAAATGTGTGATAAGGTGCAACTCAGGAAAGAGGATTGTGAAACCTCTTTATTTCACCATGGTCTGGTTAAGTTGTTGATTTTAGATAGCCTCCAGAAAATAGGCCGAGACTGGAATTCTTTCATCTTCATGGCCGGTTTCCAAAGTAAGACTGGACTTACTCCTCAGCCAGCTAGAGAGTTTACAATAGCTGAGCTTCAAAGAGAAGCGAAAGCCAAAAAGAAAACCAAACCACAGCTACTAAAACCAGTGAAGCCGTTAGTTATTCAAGAGCAGCTTCAGAAAACAACCAAAGAGAAGACTGTTCCTCAAGCAAGTAAACCTGAAGCAGTCTCAAGGGTGAGAACCAGAAGTCAGATTAATAAAGAGAAAGGCAAAGCTATAGTTGTCGAGGAAAGCCCTGCATCTAAGGCAAGCCTACATGATCTATTACAGGCTATTGAATTAGAACAATCTAAACCAATTGAGATTGATTTGACACAATCACCACAGGTAAAGGTTAAGAAGACCAAAGCCTCAAAAAGGCTTAAGTTTGATGAGCCAGCCCAGGAGTTTGTTTTCAAACCAAGAAGACCTATGACTAGGAATTTTTAGCAGGTACAGGAAGCATTGCACAAAACAGAAGAAAAGGAAAAAGGAACACGACCTCAGCAAGAAAGCAGCAAAAGTAAAGCAACCATCACATCTCATAGAGATTACGTGGCAGCCATGAAAAGCCAAATAGAGGCAGCTGAGGAAGAAATTAACCAACTAAAGAAAGCCGTTGAAGACTTGAAGGCAGAGTTAAGCCGGGTACCTGATAAATAAATTCACTGTTCAGAAAAGGGTTATGTCTCAAACTTTTGTTAATTTTGTTTAAATCTTGGTATTTTGAATATGTTTTAATCCCTGCTACATATGTGAGGCATAAAGGGAGTTTTTGGCAACCGATGATTGGATGATACGAGCCCACAGGTTAAAAAATAAACTGTTTTAAATTAAACAGCAGTTTCGTAGCGCGCTACGAAATTGTTGTAGATGATGTTTTAAAAAAAAACGCAGACAGACAGTTGATTTCATGAGCGGGAGTTTTTGAAATGGCACACCGGTCCATAACCACAGCCTACAGCATATCCAACACGTGGCCACGTTCCATTCTTTGGGATATTAAAGAGCTAAAGACATGCTGCTACATATTCGAATAGGTGGAGGAAGACTGGAACCGAAAAACAGGGTATTTCTCCTAGCATCACTGAACCATTAAAGCATTCAACATCCTAGGCCAGCATGGAATATTGAATACTCATCTTAGCCATCTCAGCCCAACTGAAAAGAGACCAGGTGTCAAGAATCAAGAAAGAATCATGCTATGAGGAAGATAGAGTTAGAGTTATAGTTAAATTAGGACTCTTTAAATTCCAGTTAAGCACTTTGTTGTATTTAATGATTAGTTACATAGCTGATAGGTGTCTTTAGAGATAAGGATCGAGTTAAAGTTCCCCTCATGCTGGAGGAGGAAACTCGAATTAGTTAGAATAAGGATTATATATAGCTGAGACAACAATGTAACAGGGGTTGGATATTTTTATAAAAAACAGAGAACTGTTTTGGCTTATGTATAAACAGAAGTTCAGTAATACAAATGACTGCTTTCCTTCTCAGGATTCACAATGGATTTTCTTGTTCAAATGTGTGATGGTATATTTCTTTAATGTTCTTTTACAGTTTTACAAATGCATAATCACTTAGAACTCATTGATCATGCTCTAACTTCCTGTATGCCTTTGCAAACTGTGGTTTCATGTGAGTTATGTTTGAACATTTAGATGTTAAGTGCCCTGATTTCTATGGAAAGATAGTGCTGTTGTTTACTGAGGTATAAGTGACTCCATAAGCCCAATGGGAATCAATTTAATATTTTGTCCAGCCAGCATACTTGTTCATTGTGTCTTATAAGAGTTAGCCATCTTGTCATAGATTAACATTAATAACCTTTGAGAGAGCCCTCTCAGGCTAAAGAGGCTAAGCTTTAGCCAAAGTCTGGTTTGAAATAGTTACTTGAAATTAGCCTGGTCTACAGCCTTCCAGTGCTTGATTTTGAGATAACACTACCTGTATGGTCAAGAGAGCACGAAGACCTTTCCACAGAGTTGGGTGGTTTTTTTGGATCAATTCACAAATGAAGGAAGGCCATTGAAGTGGTTAGACATGTTGGCTCTTCAACTGAAAGTGCATGTTTCTAATGCCTGGAATCTGCCTAAGGACAAGTAAGTGAGATCCTATATGTCTGCATACCTATTTGATGCAATCTATGCCCAATTGTAATTTCCTGGCATGGGTTGGACATGGACACCATCAAATGATGTTGTGAACATCTATGCAAGTTTCTCTCTAAGTGCAGCTACTGAGGAGTCATGGCGAGGCTATCTAACCACTTCGTCACCCTGGTTTACAAGATGATATTCAAAAAATATCCACCATGCATGTCCCAAGAAGCGATGCATGCATTACTTAACATTGCAGATTGATATGCCTCACCCAGTGGCACCTTCATCGGGATGTTTGGCGGAGAGAAGCCTCTACATGTGCTACCAAGGTTTTCCATGAATAAGTTGGTCATGCAAGAGGTTGCGTATCACATCTCCACATGGTTATTAGTAGGATTGCATAGGAGGAAGAAGGCACCCTGGCCTTCTCTTCCTTTGCATATTGGATTATGCGAGATCCAGAGCTTGAAGGATGTGGATACCAAGGCTAAGGACTTCCAGAAGTTTTAGTTCGACACTAAGAGTTTCAATCCATATGATTCCCACTGTATATGCAAGAACCAATGTGCGAAGGTGTATTATCCATGGATCCATTGGGCATGTCATTGGCCAAAGGAAGACCCTTGGAGGTATTGCTACAACTCCTTTAGGATTAATGAACCGGTCAACATGGCCATAGAATGGAAAGTAGATCTGCAGGAAACAACACCATGGGAAGCAACAACAACAACAACAACAACCAAAACATCGCGTAGGACAAAGGAAAGAGAAATATTGTTGAGAACCCAGAGGCCGAGAAAATCTACAAGTTCAGAGAAGATCCTCTTGTTGATAAAGTAGCTTTGGAAATAGAGGTGAAGAGGTGACAATGCAAAAGGAGAGTAGAATGGAGGAAGAGAGAGAAGCAAAGGTTGGAGGATGGAGAGAGAAAGTTGCAGGAAACAAAAAAGAAGTTGAAAGAAGAGCAGGAGCTAAGGAGGAGAGAAAGGGAAGAGAAGTAAAAACAGGAATAGGAGGAAAGGCAAGCCGCAATGACATAACAAATTGCGCCTATATATGTTGAGGATTCAGAGTAGCCAGTAGATGAAGAAAAGGGTGAGAAGATGCAAGTTTGAGAACTTTCTCAACATATTGAGCAGATGGTTGAAGAAATAGACATGGAGTTGGAACAAGAGCCATAGGACCAAGACATCGATCTCGTGCCAAGGGCATTCAAGGTCGCCCCACAATCTCCGCCACCTCCAAAATCGGAACCATTCCCAAATGATCAAGGAGAGGTTGTTCTCCTAAATGATGATCTAGTGATGGATGTGTACAATTTTTCATTTTATGAGTCACATCGAAGGATTGTATAGGCATGAAGATAGCATCTCCCTGATGATCATGCGTCACCTGCACACATAGAGGAAAGGGTGATTGTGTTAGATGTTAGAAGACATCCCGCTGCCATGGTGAATGCTTCTAAGACTTATGCAGAAGCCATGAGTTCAATGGTCAAGTTATTGATAGAAGAGAATGATCGGATGGCAAAGGAATTGCAAGAGGCTAGGCAGAGAATAGAAAAATCCATAGGATCGCAATGGCAAAGATGAGAAAAGCAACACTTGTTGAAGTATTGACTCTTGAGACCACCATGCAGAAACTATATGGAAAATTTGTCACCGTGCACAAGGTGATTGTCCATCTATATGGTTTTTGGTGGTAGTGCGCGAAGATAGCCCAAACTCTCAAAGACATCCACATTTTTCTTACGCATGTACAAGAATGGACAATGAGGTACAAGGGAGCCCCTCTTTACTTGTAGAAGATAATGAAGCCACATGCAGAGCTAGACAAAGCATAGATTTAGATGTTGATCAAGAATTATGAACATCTCCCTCTGCTTATCACCAACATTGAAGCTTCCTATGCATGGTTTTTTAAGAGTATGGATGTCATAGTGAAGATAGACAAGATCCCTTCAATCAAAACCCTCACTCAAGCCATGAAGAAGAACCAAATCCTACTGGAGGTTGACATGTACATAGAGAAGTTGATGCAAGAGGTCTCTAGAGATGACTTGCAGTTGAGCGCATAAAACATGCAGAAGTACATTGGTGGTCAAACCACACTCACGACAATGCTGCACACGCTTGAAGATGAGCTCGACAAATATTCCAGAACCATATACCCAGAAGGCATGGAGGGAAGAGTCCGTTTCGAGAAAGATATCATCAAATAGTACGTGGACACAATATCGTAGTACCAATCTTTGTATCAGTTTGCCACTGAAGACCATCAAGAGGATGTTGCCAAGTTGGTATTTCACCAAGACCTCGAGTGATGATGTTTGTCTTGTTAGGCCAACTCAAGCCTATTTTTTCCCACATGGGTATATGTGGAAATTGTACGTTTATTTGTAAATATATTGTAACTGAAATTCCAAGCATCATTAGTGGAATTTGAATAGTCACTATGCAATGTGAAGAGTCGTGAGGGTAGTCAAAGAGTCAAAGGGGAATGTCAAGGATCACCCCACCCTTTGTTATTTATGAAACCTCATAACTCATAGTACTTGCTTTTGGGATCCAAGCTTTTGGCTAGGCATTGCTTAGAGAAGGCTTGGAAAGTATTGTGATGAGCCTTGGCTTCTCCACAACGTAGAACGAGTACATATCTTTGGAGGAGGAGGCGATGTTCACTATAATGTTCCACTATTGGGGCTAGTGGTTGTCAATGGTTTATGTATGGATGGAACTTTCACTTAATAATATAACTAAGCCAACACGTTTTCATGCATATGTTGTTATTGTAGTTCGTCTATTTTGGTTACTTTAGCAATGTATTTTGTTTAACTTACGCATTTGTGTATGAACTATTTTGTATGAAATTTTATGAATCTTGTTGAAGATGTGTTATTGTATTAACCGGTCACTTTGGATTGTGGACTATTCCACTTCTAGCCTGTGATGTCATTTCACTCATGTGTTCCTTTCAGGATATGTACTATTACAAGCTTCTTTCAGGCTATGTACTATTACAGGCTTCTAAGGGACACATTTCCTTTTCCCCTCTGTGTGTTAGAACCCCTATGCATCTCACTTGACTCATTGCAAGATCACACACTTGCTTCCAAAAAAGTCATCATACTTACCTCTATGCATTACTGCGGTAAAGGTACAAATTTACTACCCATTGCTGGGACTCCTACTCCAAATAGTGTGAGGTCTAGTTGGGACTTCTTACCGGGGAGATCCCCTGACATGTTGGCGGGTCTAGTACTGTCAACAGGTAGAAAATAGTCTAGAGGTAGAGAATACAACCCGACCCAAACCAGGACACATGTGAAGGTTTCCTTCTCCAGGGTAAAGTTATCCATTCATGGCCGCATGTATAAACCCATTGAAGCAAAGAAATATGGGCCATCGTAAAAAAAATTCTTTGTCTTTGTATTAGAAAATACCACTATGAATAAACCTTTTAACCCTAGATGTATTTATATTTATACCCTTGGCTTCCAGTGATGTTTGATCCAACTACACAAAGCTTTTTCTGTGGGCCAGAGCCCCATGAATTTTCATATGACAACATATGACCTCATTCTTTCTCTAAAGGGTTGCTTCTTAGGATCAATGATCAATGTCATTGGGATTACCACTATTTTTGGCTTACATGGTCCAGTAGATCCCTTTGACTTCTGTTGTTGTTGTTGGTCTGTTGGCTTTCCTTTTGGGCCCCTACCTCCGTTCGTTCTTTGTCCTTTCCCACCCACCTTTATTGAGCCCTAGATATTCTCAAACATATCATCTGTGGGGCCATGTGCTCCAAAGCCCATCTGGATCCCCTTCCCTTTGTCCATGACTAAATTTCTATAGGAAGAAGCCCCACTCCCTCCACCTCTAAAGTCCATTTGAATCAAACCCTAGCTAATGTTGCTCCGAAAATTGCAAGGATTTTTCTCCAAACTCGATGTGTCAAAATTTCTCTCAGCAGGGTAATACTCTTCAAGATGATATTGCTATAGAGAAAGTGTAGCGTAACTATTATAATCTACATGAAAAAAAAGAGAAACATGGGGTAATAATACAACATATAATGAGGTTTTCTATAGAATTATTAATGACAAAAAACATATCTAATGCATTTGGTATGACATGCCTTGCATTCATGAAATAACAAGAAAAATAGTCCATTTTTTAGTTAAAGAAAAAACCAGGTCACCATATATCAAACTACAACACTGTTATGATAGCCATTACAAATGAAAGAAATCAACAACATAATAACAATGTATATAATACAAATTCCTACACAACAAGGAGAGTGATAAAAAACAAATCAAGCTTATATCTCACTATAAAGCTAGCATGGTATGCATTACACAAATTACATTTTCTTTCTAGGTGTTTAGTAACCTAGTAAGCATATTTGCACTATAACACCATAAATTACAACTTTTAAAACAAATAACATTTGCACTAGATTGTGGGTTTTAGTTAACAAAGAATATTGTAGGCATATGAAAAACTATTCAAAATAAATACATAAATACACACACACACACACACACACACACACACACACACACACACACACACACACACACACACACACATATATATATATATGATTTTTTCATAATCACGTGACACGAGATTTATAAAAAAATATTTGAAATATTTCCAAAGTTTTTCTTTAAAATTTCTATGTCAACATGAGTGTGATGACATGCATTACATAAAGCTGGACATATTTACAAGTTAAAAAAAAAAAAAACATACTTAATAGGTATATATCTTGTTATATCACTTGATCATGATCACATTAAAAAAATACATAGAAGACACATTTCTCACCACATTGTTGGTTATATGTGTTGACGTGAATTACTTACGTATATGTATGTGTGTGTGTATGGGTTTTACTCTTTGCATGAGATCATGGGTAGTAGAGATATTTCTCATTATAATGTTGGCATGGTTATAATGGCATGCATTACATTAAAACCAAACAATTTGGGTGCCATGCTTTGCATATGATTATGGCTGGCAAACATATTTCTCACTATAAGATTAACATGATTGTTGTGAGATGAATTAATTAAAAAAAACAATTTGGGTTTTAACCTTTTCCTAGGTTTTATATAAATTTTACCTATAAATAGATTACTAGACATGAAAGTTAAAGGAAATGTTGAGATCACCACTTCATTTCCCACCTCCACCAAGTGCACCCTTGAAAATGGAATGTCTAGAAAAACTACGAGTAAGATCCAACGAAAACTACCAATCAAGGAAAGATGAACTAGGGATCACCTTCAAGTAGAAGTAACTAAGGCTATTACCATTTAACCACACAAATAGAAGGGCACCCAGGGCACTGTTTCTATCACTCCAACCACATAGGCTTTGCTAAGGTTATCATAAACGATTGACACCCTTTAGGAATGGACCTCTTGTTATAGACATATTTGGGCACTGCAACCCCAATCACATATGTCGATAAACCAAGGGCTCTTAAACCCCTAAAAGTGTTGTTTCACACCCTAAAGGATCATGGTCAACTGATTACATCATTTCCTAGAAATTCCACCTGAAAAACCACTCAGAACTGGCCAAAACTGACCCATACAGACTGCTCCATGCTTAGGGTGCGATGCATACTGGCTGCTACACTGGCCAGGTGCAATGCATACTAAAAGAGCCTTCTGTGGGGTGCGATGGGCGAGAGTAGACAAATGGCAGGACAGTTTGCTAAGTGGAAACCCAGAGAATCTTCTAGAAACTTCTCATATGACACTTGCCTCTCTGAATTCTCCTAGGGATGAGTAAGAGATCATGAAATCTCCAAGTGGAACCAAGAAATATCAGTGAAATGACACTAATCAAAAACCCAGAAGCTGACTCACCCCTCTGCAAATATCTATAAATGGATCCCTCATCACAGAGATCTAGAGGCTGGAATTTTGTAATTTGTAAGGAAGTATTGTTGGTTTCTCTTTGAGACATTGTATTGTTGGGTGATCTTGCTTTTCATGAGGTGAAGAGGGCCTTCAAGTTGGGAGGATGATGCTGGATTAGACAGCTGGGTTGTAATCCTCTCTTCTACTTCTACTATCAATAAATTTATTTGAGTTTTCCTCCATATACTTGTGTACTTGTGAATCTTGTATTTGTGAATTCAATTGTATGGTTAATGTACTTTTGATTCTGCATTGTTTATGGTGTTATAGATCTCTATGCTTTGATGGTGTTTTGTTGCTTTGTCTTTAGAGGTGTTCTTTAAAGCGGGACAAGTGAGAAAGGAGTGGCAAGCTTTATCAAAGGAGAGAGGAAACAAGTAAGGAGCCAAGTGAAAGATTAAGGTTGGTGCTCTCTGCTTCTTTCTTATCTATCATACATAAAGTAAAACACAAGTTACTTTGAATTGTTTGTTTCTAAGATAGCTACCCGTCTTAGTGGGACTAGCAGATCAAATAGACACTAGTTTTCTTAGAAACAAAATGGCGACTCCATTGGGGAGCAATTAGTTAGTTAGTTTGTTATCATTTTTTGCTTTATAAACTACAGACGGAGCCTGAAGTTAAGCCAGCTAGCCTTCGAACTTCTTTTGCTATGCAACTACAAAGTAGATCAACGCTGCTTCAGTCAATCTCTGGGTTGGTTTATGAACTGAACATCTGACTTGAAAAGATCCTAAGTGCCCTTGCGGTAGCTCAATAACCTCATAAGATCATACCGTTATACTTTGTTGTTACTGTCTATCATAACTTAGCTGCAAATTTTGAGCAGAAACCAAGCTCAGTTTAGTTCCCTGGTCCATCGCACTGTCTGTAACTAGTAGCCTGGATGCATCGCACCTCCTGTGTGTTGCAGGTGAGATGCATCCCTGTTTCCCTTAAGGACATGTGCGATGAATAAATGATACTATTTCCTTCTCTGGAATTTGGTTTTTTCTTCTTTGTTTTCAACTCTATTCAACAGTTTTGTTGCTTATGGTTAGTATATCATTGTTGAAGCCTTCTTCCTTTACATTATTCAGCCTCCATTGATCAGGAATTGTGAATGTTTTTTATGTATTTTTCATCATTTACAGTCCTCCTTTTTCAAGAGTAGCTTAATCAGACTGTCGTCTTTTGATTCAAAAGTGTCATAATTGTCGTTTTGAGTCAAGAAGAAGAGTGTTGTAAAGTCTTCCTCTTCTAGATAGTTGATTGTACTTTTTTCATTGTATTCGATTTGAATTATCAATATTTGAAGTGTCGAAAGCAGTTTTCCATTCGAAATTGAAAGTGTCGTTCTAGTCTTGCTTTCATTTTGAAAAGAAATTGTTGAAGTGTCGCTTTGAAGAAAATAGTTCCGATCTGTACTTAGCTTTCCTTTTTGACATTCTCACATTAAGGAAGTGGAAAAAAAAATATACATGCATGAGCATTTTCATTTAGACTGCATGTGGAAAATGATTTAGGAAAAGTGCATTTAGTGTGTGCTCTCTGCTCTCTGTTGAAAGAATCGTACTTTTCTTTCCTTAGTAGCTAGGTTTTTCATTGCTAAAAGAAAACAAACGACTGTTTATCATTTTAGATTGCATATTTAGGAATTTTACATCTACATCACGCGTTGAACCTTGAAAGACAAATTTCTAAGAAAGATCAACTCTAAAATAAACCTCAATGAACATAAAAATGCTTTGGAACCTAACGCACAACATCTAGAAGCCTAGGCTAGAGACATATTCTGGCATCGTAAAACCTGGTAACTATCGTTTTCATCGAAGGTTGGGTGATTCCCCCTCTTTGATACGACAAGTGACACTATGGACTTGTGCTCCCCGTACCATCGAGTATATATTAGGAGACCACAATAGGCTGATATCCTTTATCCTTAGGAAGCCATGTCTGCCGCCCTATCGATCGCAATTCACTGAACACAACATTCGGGAAGATTGACTGCTATATGTAAAGTCCTTGGTAATTTCTCTTTAATTTACCACCAAGGTGTATATTGCAGTTTTGCGATTGGTTTGGTAATCCCTATGTCTAGACTTCCAGAGTAGTCACTTTCATTCCTTTTCGACTCCCTGAAAGAAAAGGTCCATCTGAGCACTTGTCACTTCAGTCTCATTAAAAATCAAAGGCGACTAGAGTCACCTTTAGCTTTTTCTTGACTCTTAAAAATTGAAAAAGCAAGTTGTGTCAAAGCGTCATAAAATTCATTTAATTCGGAATAACATTTTCCCTTTTTAATTTTGAGTTAATCAAGTAATCCACAATCATGGAAGAAAGTCAATCAAAACCTCATTGTTCACAGAGACTAATGAGTCAACTGTCTTTGACTCCAGCAGAAAAACCATTATGGGCAAAATGGTCTCGTTTAACTAGGTCGAAATCTCCTGGTTTATTTGAAACTTGTGTTTCAACATCATCAGAGACTCCAGTTACTCCAATTATTTCTGGTACATCTGACTTTATAGGAGAAGTTTCGTAGTTACAAGAGGACATTAGAACTGATCCATGAACCAGCTCCATCTAGGGCTGATTTAGAAGGTGTCACCCCTCCAGTATCTGTTGCTGTAGGCACTATACCTTCTTCGACATCGGAAATATTTTACGGACCTGACGTTCCACCTCTTCCACCTGGACTGATTGCTATAGAAGAATTTGTAGAGGATCTTCCATCTAGTACTCCATTGCATTTTGGAGTTGGGATCCACTTATACCCTTCTATTCCCGAATTTAGTTCTATCAATCATCCTTCATCGCAAGTTCCTATCGAATTGCTAGGAAATCTTTTGGATAAACTAAAAATGACTGAACAACCGTCAACATCTAGGGTTGTGTCATCTGATACAGTTGCAACATAACTTCCTACTTCCACTCCTATAATGTTTGTTGGTATACCATCTGTCCCAACTGGTTATCAATCAATAGATGGAGTCCACCCAGGGACTGTTTCGACAACATGGTCTGTTCCTATTGGTTCCTCTGGGATCCTATCTAGCATTTCTTATCTTGAAGCTCAGCAAATTGATCCTGCATACCAGTTTCAATTTGGGCAGCCCAATATTCAAAGACCCATCTATCCTTTGAGCACTGGATTGCCACCATATGGGGTGTAGTATGATTTTTCATTGTTCCCTCCTGGAGAACAACCGTATGAGAGCTCGCAAAAAAATTCAGGTCAAATTGGAATTACATACAGTGGTTGGATACTAATACTGCCTCAACAACCAAGGGTTGTATATTTTATGCAACCAGCCCAACTTGTGTCAAATATTACCACTACACCTGCTATTGTGACTGTGTCACAAGTACAAGCACAGCCTGTTGTATGTGAACCTCAAATCTCCCAAGGTGCAGTATAACAACCTCTTGTCTCTACGACTCAATCACAATCTCAGATTAGTGCTTCCTTAATGGGAATGACTCAGGCTCAAACATGTGTTATGACTCCGCATCTTGGTCAATCATCCAGTATTGGACAACAAAAAATGGTTCAACAACCATGGCTGGTGCAATATCAACAACCACAATTCCAGCAAGCTTACCAAGGACCTGAGCAACAAAGCTTTGCAGGTAATGGGCAACCGTATTTCCAAAATGGTCACCAACAATCATATTATAATGGTTATGCCCATCAACCTTATCAAAGTTATTGGCATTAGATACATTATGCTAGTATGAAAAGACCTACTGCTCAGGCAATCCCATCTTATCCTGGGTATGCTTCGCCAAACCTGAATCAACAGTTTCCTTTTGTAGCAACTTTAGAATTAACGGATCTGAACCAGATGACAAATGATCCAATTGCTTACGCCCCTTGGTGGCCAGCGATTCCTCATAAACTTCCCTCTGATATTCCTAAATTTAATGGAAATCCGGGTGAAGACCCATCGAATCACGTAATGAATTTTCATTTGTGGTGTTCATCTAACACCCTCAATGATGATTCGATTAGGCTTCGTCTTTTTCAGTGAACACTAACTGGTATGTTAGCGAAATGGTCCATCGAATTGCCTAGAGCTTCATTCGATAACTTCAGCACCCTCGCCACTACCTTTTTAACCCACGTTCAGTTACCCATAAGGTACGAAACAGGAACGAAGCTCCTTACCAATTTTAAACAGACAACAACCACTCACATATATGATCATATTCATGAGTGGTGACGTCGTCATTGAATGGTAAAGGCATATGTTCCTGATCAGCTTCTAGCTGAGTGGTTTATTAAGTCGTTATTACCTTTTATTACAGAAGATGTGTCCAAGGGAGGAGTTGTCATTGAAGAGCAAGTCATTGCTCGTGCACAATATCTAGACTTGATCTATACTCAGTCTAGCACGCTCTATGACAAAATTCTTGACGCTCCTAGACCAGAATTTTCTGTTCCTTCCCCTCCTAAATCAAACAGGGACTCTCATGCTGGCGATGGCGTGATTGGCACCTCAAGTACTCAAACTGAAAAAGCTCCATCTGGTAAAGCCCTTGCAGTTTCTAGTAAAAAAACAAATGACAAACTTCTTGCCTCGGAGGTTAATGCCATGTCATCGGACAAAGGCAAAGAACCGAAGCAACCAAGGGGCAAGAAGAAAGGGAAAAACAAAAAGAAGAAACAGGAAGGTTCGACTCTTGAAAAACCTTCTGGAAACCCTACTGGGCAAAAGAAACCTAATCAGCCATGTTTCATATGTGATAAGGACCATTGGATGAAAGATTGTCCACATTGAGTTGAGGTCACGAAGTTCTTAAAGACTTCAAACACCTCAACGGTATTGACTGATCCGTTTCCAAACCTAGAAACCAATCTGGTTGCTATCGATCATACTTCCCATCCCAAGTGCTTATTTTGTCCATTTCGAAATAGTAAAACGATGCTTTGATATCGACAAGGAATAAAGATTATGGGAACCCACAGATGTCGAACAACAACAAGGCTACAGATCAACCTAGTAGTTCGACAACAAATTCATCAGAAGTTGAGCCGCTTATCATTCCTGAATTAACTATAAAGCTGCCAAAGGGAGTAGGACATAAATCGACATTTAATCCTCGTGCCCGAGAAGCATAGAACTATAATATAGTGGAGGATCTGGCTTAGTCGCCATCTGCTATGTCGACACTTGAAGTACTGCAGAATTGCCCCTCCCAAAAACAGGGTTTATTATCAACTATAGGTGGGATTGACCCAGCGGATTCCAATCTTGTGGCCTTTAACCATAAAGGATACGAAACTCGGTTACTGGCTCAACTCGCTTTCCTTATACAGGTAAAATCCCTCAATAAAACTGTTCATCGAACAATCATTGATGAGGGGGCATCTACTTGTATTATGTCAATGAGTTGCTAGAAAACTTTAAGCTCACCACCCTTGTCATGATCATCAACGGCATTAAAAGAGTTCGATGGAAGAACATAAACGCCATATGGAATTTTAAGTAACTTGAAAGTTGAACTGGGGGGAAGATAGTAGAAATTGAAGTCGAGGTCATTGATGGAAACCTTGACTACAATATCTTACTGGGAAGGCCCTGGATTTATGCTATGGCTACCGTTGTGTCAACATATTTTAAAAAGATTGAATTTCCCTTCCAAGGTGGAATTACAATCGTTGACCAACTAACCTTTTTCCCCAACAGTTCACAAGCTACTAGAAGCATTCCATTGATCCATGGAAGTCTTCAATCGCTTCAAAATGTTGGAGTAGGTCTCCTAAAAGACCCTTCCTTCATGGGTACTTTTGCCACAATGGAAACCTATCATATGATATCTTCTACATCATCAAATATTAAGAAGAACTCTGACCATTCTAATAGTGTGGATTATCGAGAGGTGTTACCCCCAATCCCCATAGAATATTTGTAGAATTAATTTTTCTGGGCCTGGGTGACGAACCCAAATCAACACTCAACGAGTGTTTGAATAGATAGGTCTCTAGAGTATAGTACCTCTTCTGATCCTTGGTCTTGTATACATTCTACAGACGAAGGAATCATTCAGTCGATGATGATAGGAGAGACGCCATGGGAAGGTACCACCATCATTCCCACCTTCAAGGTAACAATGAAGATTATTCAAGTGACCTTAATCATCCTTCAATTTTTTTATTTTCTATCAAATACTGTAAAACGAAGACCCCTGGAGAAAAATTCCAATCGAGTCTTTCACTTGATCTTGTAAAAGAACCTTCATTCCATCCACCTGATAACCATGAGTAATTTGGTTAATGTAATGAAGCTTGGAGGGCATGCACCTAGTTGTAAAGATAAGTTTCCTTGTAGGTTACGTGATTGGTCTTTGACACTTGTCTGTCACACCATTCACCTTTGTGTATTCTGGACAAAGCTGTCTTGCTTCATCGTAGTGATTTCCATCTGGTTACAAGAGACTCTCCTTTTCATCATGCCGGGGGCATGCAAACCAGATGAGCAATGTTTCTGCAAGGTTCAAGCTCGTTAAAAAATAAACCAGCCACTGAGCATAGTTTATAAAGATTCAAGCTCATTAAAAAATGAATCCACCCTCGGTAAATAACCTTCGTGATTGCCTTGCTATCAGCCTTTTGAGCCTTGGTTGTGTTCTCATCATCACCCGCATTCTTTTGGCCGATCATACGCTTCCACTTGATTGTTTACCCTTTTGAGGAACAACTGCGACGAGTGATTCTGTTAGCCACCCTCTTTACACTGCCATGTTTGAGAAGTTCCAAACTTACCTGGAACCAGTTGTTACCCGAAAACATTACTCGTTCCTCAAAGACGAGTCTCTTTTAAGCTCCTTTTAGACTTGTAGAATATGAAAAGATTGCTGAGCTACTAGCCTCTCCAGCTCGTTAAAGTAAGGGGAAGCACCATCCCTCCTCTACATTAAAATCTTTTTGGACCTGAGGGATCATTCCACAAAAAGATCGAGCGCTTGTCTTTTTCGGCTCCCTAAAACTATCGAAAAGTCATCCCTTTCGTATTATTTTATACTTTTTCGGACTTAAGGGGTTATGCCACGAAAAAGGACTGTTGGAGTTTCCTTTTCATCCCTTTTCAAACTCTCTAAACATGAAAAGGACCGAGTTATCTTTGTTGTTAAACTCGTTAAAACAATAGCGACAAACTTGTCCATCTGGACAAGAGAGAGTTTCACTGTTGCTAGGCTCGTTAAAATAGGTTGCCCGAAGGGAAAATTATAGAACAAGCATATGTTATCCTCCTCAAGCTTGACAAAAATAGAGAGGTATTGGTCAGCAATGACTGGGGAAAAAGGGAAGAAAACTTGAAGAACTTCATTGGTAGCAGGTCGCTCTTGAACATGACACTTTCGCTCCATCAACATGATTGAGTCAAGGTGGGTTATTCCGTTCACCGGTCACATCACCATTGGTCCTCCGTACCATCCATTTCTGAGGTTAACACTACCAATCATTTCAGTGTCGTTGATATGTTCAAGAGAAGTCATTCAGAGAATTCACCAACCTAGCTAATGCCTCATCCACTACAATACCTTCACTCTCCATTTTTCATGACCGCCATTCTTGGACCTTGTATCATCAGATCATTTTCACCTCCAAAAAATCATTTGCTTCATTTCGTGTCGTAGATGTGGGATTCATTAAGGCCCTCCTATGACGGGTCACTTCTTGTCGACATCAGCTCATTATCCAAGAAATTGACTTAGGAACAACCCTTTCAGTACTTTGAAGCTCGCATGCCTTAATGGCAAGTTTCTCACTTCCGGCGACAGGTTTACATCAATGGCCTTCGACTGAAAGATTTTACGTGGTGTTCGACATCGACTCATATATTCACACCACGTGAATTGTACTATAGTACCTTGAGGGTCATTATCATTATCGGTGATTCCTCTCGCGCCTGTTAACAACTTACATCATTGGTTGGTAATCAAGCAATGTTTTTCCATGTTCGACTTCAGAACATCTTTATACATGGATTGACTTATACATCGGGCGAAGATTGAATGAGTTTGAAGACCTCGGATCTAGTTTCATCCATCCGGGCTGCGATATATTTAGGAAAATAAAGACATCAAATGTACGCCATAGCTGCACAAATGATCATCCAAGCTAAGGGATGATGGCTCTACAAGAATCACCAGTCTGCAATAGTAGACGATTGCCTGTCCTATGCACATGAAAATGAATTTGTAAAGTTGAGCATGGGAATGCCCGCCTCAGCTAGATCATGAAAACAATATGAAGAGAATGTATTGTAATGTATCTTATTACAGGTCACCTTCCAATTTGAAAACCCTCGGATCCTCATGATAAAGAATTTCACCCAACATCAGAAGACTTACGACCTCATGCTTTAGGGGGAAACTGTTATAGACATATTTGGGCACTGTAACCCCAATCACATATGTCGATAAACCAAGGGCTCTTAAACCCCTAAAAGTGTTGTTTCACACCCTAAAGGATCATGGTCAACTGATTACATCATTTCCCAGAAGTTCCGCGTGAAAAACCACTCAGAACTGGCCAAAACTGACCCATACAGATTGCTCCATGCTTAGGGCGCGATGCATACTGGCTAGGTGTGATGCATACTAGGTGCGATGGGCGAGAGTAGACAAATGGCAGAGACGGTTTGCTAAGTGGAAACCGAGAGAATCTTCTAGAAACTTCTCATATGACACTTGCTTCTCTAAATTCGCCCAGGGATGAGTAAGAGATCATGAAATATCCAAGTGGAACCAAGAACTATTAGTGAAATGACACTAATCAAAAACCCAGAAGTTGACTCACCCCTCTGCAAATATCTGTAAATGGATCCCTCATCACAGAGATCTAGAGGCTGGAAGAATAACTTCCAATTGCTGCAATAGTGAAAATTTCACATGTTGCTTATTTTCTCATAGGTGCTTTATCAGTGGGGTTTTCCTATGTGTTTGGGTTTGTTGTCGGGTTTGTGCTTAGTTTCTTGCTTGTTTTCACCAAGTCTTGTTTCCATTGGTGGATTCCCTATTTCATTGTTGTGCACACCTACCACGGGATTATGAGGTTGCCACTGTCCTCTTAGGCTTTCTACTCTGCATCGTTCCGGGGTTTTGTTTTCCTTTAGTCATCGTGCTTCATTGGTGGTGGGTCGGAATCATCGTCGGTTTGGGGATTTATGGCCTATTTCCTATCACCCATTTCTAGGTTGTATTCTTGGTTCTGTTCATGGAATTTTAGCGCCCTTGGGGCTTGTTGAATGGACCTTGTGCCCTTTTCCTTATTGTTTTCTTGTTGGATTTGTTGTCTAGCTTTGCAATGATGGGTGCCTATTTTTGGGCTTTGTAATGATGTTCCCTTCATGGTTTTACAATGGGCATGCATGTAATGGGGTGTTTTTTTTTTTTTTTTACCTGTATGTAAGGAATTTTTCCTGGCTATGAATGGTGAATGTTATCCGGAATATGCTTGACACATATGCATAATCTAATTTTCTTCTTCATTCATGAACAAAATTACGCTTCTTTTTTTGTGGAAAAAAGGTGAATAAATTAAATTTTAAATTTATTATGTTATTATTGTGTTGAGAGGCACTCTACACCCCAATATAGGGGAGATGTGTAGGCGTAACATAAGTAATAGTATGTCAATATTTTTTAATTTTGGGAGATATATATATATATATATATATATATTATATATATATATATATTATATATATATATATATATAATATATATAATATATATTATATATTATATATATATATATATATATATAAAAACACACATTAAATTCTAGCCCAATATGAGGGTGACATTGTAGTGGTGTAAATGTTTGTAAACATTTAAAGTTCACATGTCAACTCAATTAAAAAAATAAAAGGTTAAAAGTAATGTAGAATCCAGTATAACATAGATGTTGTAATTACCATAAATGAGTATAAACATTTCAATGTTGGTTGTATTAATAATAAAAGGTTAAAAGTAATCAAAATAATAAAAGTCCATGGGGTCTTGGATAGACAATGATTGGGTGTTTTGTTAAGGCACTCCTTGATGTGAAGTCATTGGTTCGATTCCCCACCCAGATTGGGGTGATGTATTGGACATGATGAAGATGTGGTCCCACAAAGCTTACAAAAAAAAATAATAAAATTTAATTTGTTCTATTGTAATTATATTTTATTAATAAAATTAAGAACAATTTTTTAGATAAAGGAAAATCACAATATACATATTACATTAAAATAGATGTAGTCGACTAAATAACCTTTTTCACGAGAATCCGATGATACAATTTTAAGCAAGATTGTGATCTTTTGTTATTTAAATGATTTTTTTGAATGCATAAATGGATTCAGCACCCTAAAACACTATTGGGGTACTCAAATTCTATAGGTTTAAATACTTATACTCAAGTTTTTAAAAATATCTGCTCGAACTTGGTTAAAATTAACCACGAAAAATACCATGAAAAAGGTAATTTCATCGATAAGTTAGATTATGCAATTAAAATATATAACATATAAATAATAGCTATAAATTAAGGTCTATTTTACCATAAAAATTAAAAAAAATGATGCAATCCTATACTCTTGCTTTGGAAGGAGCTAATAAATTGAGATGTGAAGTGGATAAATTAATTGATTGTTGATGGGTAGTAACCGCTAGTAAGTCTACACATTTACAATTTTACTCCCCATAAGCATATTTATTTAAATCTTATTTCTATCCATTTTTATGTAAGAACTTACTTAAAGTATGGTGGGAAGTAACTTATGGTAAATATGTTATTTACTTGAGTATGATCTATTTTTAAGGATTAAATTTTTGGATTAAAAAATCAGGCCATAGTCTAATTTATAGACGAAATTAGCCAGAAAAATTCCATGAAAAAGACAATTTCTTCTATTAATTAGATTACACAAAAAATAACTAGAGAAATATCTAAAGATAATGCATTAATATAGGAACCATATCCATAAATTATGACATAAAATATGTGATTTTTTAAATTAGCCAGAAAAAATTCCATGAAAAAGGCCATTTCTTCTATTAATTAGATTACACAAAAAATAACTACAGAAATATCTAGAAATAATGCATTAATATTGTAACCATATCCATAGATTATGACATAAAATATGTGATGTAGTTATCCATGTGTCATTATATTATGCAAACGCTACAATAAGATCTTTGAGTTATGGTCTAATCAAAAGTTTGAAAATTAGTTTTTTTAATAATATTGAAAAATAAAGATTTTGTTTTTCAAATTTAAACATTATAAGTTGCCTTGGTCAATGCTAAATTAATAATGGTCAACAAGCAAATCGATTGCTAGAACCATACCTTGACAAAGACAAATAATGATTTTGTAACCATATTTAAATTTAATTAATAAACACATAAAAACTTAATACTTACAATAAATGTACAATATAACAAGATTCTTTACCATGGATATTCACCCCCACTTTACCATGGATATTATTATTTATAAATAGGCTTTGTTATAATACCATGGTTTATCAATACCACATGCTTAAAAGCCATAACTCATTTCATAGTCAAAATATTTTATTTCAACTTAATTTTATAACATTCTTTTAATTAGGTCTAAAAAGGTTATACTTTTGAGAAATATCTAAACCCTCTACCCTCACTACTACTAAAAATATTTCTTAGATATTCCATAGAGATTAAATCAAGGTTTTAATAAAATTGAAAATGAGAATACTTTTATATATAAAGATGTGACATTTATATAATGCTAGCTTAGATTTGTCTTAACTCTAGATTTACCAAGCACCGAGAGGGATCAAGTATGTTTTCACTCCAAAAGAAGTTTTCCCCTCAAGGGATTTGATCTCTCTTGGCACTTAGTAGATCCAGAGTTAAGACGGACCTACACTGGTAGTCAATTAAGGAGAGTACAAATAATTACATAGAAATAATAAAATTTAAGTTTATTATTTTATTATAATAAATTATTATATACTATATATTTTTTTTTTTACTATTCTAGGGTTTCAAGAATGTACGGTGCTGAAGGGTTTGAAAATGCAAGGTTTATAGTGATCTAGAGTTCAAATCTGGAGAGTTTCTCAATCCTAGTGAAACCAATCTCAGGGGAGTCGTTTTGTTTGTAGGTTTCGAAGTTGAATCTTGTTTTCTTGCTTGTGAAAAGGTTACAGGAGAAGATACACATTCCTCATGAATGCTTTTGACTCATTCATGTAGGATGAGAACTTCAAGATCAAAGCTACTTAGTGAATACGAAATTACCAAGGATGTTATGGTTTACATGATAGAAAGAATTCGAGGTGGAGCCAAAGGGGGTGGTGTATCCACCTCTTCCCCACCAAGATTGTTTAAATATGTTCTAAAAAAGGGCCTCTTTTGCCAATCCCTAGAGATCTCTCTGGATCTACATTTTTTGTGGAGCAGTTAGCTGAAGCCCCTTCCCTTGAGGTAATAATATTGCAAGCAATTTCAGAGCTGCAAATTATGAATAAAAAACGTTGATCTACCATTTCAATGGGTTTTGGCCTTCTTCATCGACTCTCGAGGAGTGGGTTCACCATAATTGATTTCCAGATGTTGTTGTATATTTATGCTCAAAAGTATATTTTATTGTTATTTTTCAGAAGTTAGAGGACTAACAAAAGGTTTTTGATCAGGGACCTTGGTTTTGGGGCCAACCTGTCTCTCTCTCCAACCCTAGTTTCAAGATTTAAATCCTTTATCTATGTCAAATCTGGAAAATCCAGTATGGGTGAGGTTTCCCAATTTTCCCATCCATCTGACACATCCAACTATCTTAGAAGATTTGGGAAATTCATTAGATCGCTTCATCAAAATTGACTTGGAAAGTATTATGAAAGGAATTCACATATTTATTCACATTTGTGTTAAAGTGAACATTAATAAAGAAACGCTGGATAAATTCCTCCTTAGATGGGGAAATAGGGTTTATTCCCGACAAATGGATTATGAAAATACAAATTTTTCTTGTAGATATTGCTAGCATCCCATACACCTACATAATGTTTTCCCATATTCACAAGTCACATATCCACACCCTGAAGCCAAGAAGAAAAATCGTGGATGTCAAGATCCAAAAAGACCTAATGTTCTAATTCCATTGTGGCTCATGGGTGAGATGATTCTCAAAACCAGAAGACTCTTGATGCCAACACTACTTCTGCAGACCCAACTTAGACTCATGATATGCCATCTCAACCATCACGGGAGGAAGCTCACTCTTTAATTAATATGGAACAAAATTCAGCCATAGTTTTGATATCCGCAAAGAGTGCACAAAAGTATACCCATGAATCAGACCATTCAGATAGTGACAAGGAGCCAATAAATTGTTGGAGCACTCAGCTATGGAAATATTTCAAGGAAAGGAAGTGGCTGTCTCAAACAATCCCTCCAGTTGGGTAGATGTTCGGAAGAGGAAATGCAAGAAAGAGAAGCCAATGTATAATCGTGGAGCTTAAGTCCATGAAGGAAAAATGTAATGTTTTGTTTAAGTTTGTGTGTGGGTAGTCTAACTAATAGATGAAATGATCATTTTCCTTGCACAAGAAAATGAAATTAAATGCATACACATAGACACAGATTAAACCTCCATAGGGCAAGGGATTGAAAATCTTATTATTCAAGTTCACAATGGCTCTCTGAATTACAATATGCCTCTCAGAAAACAACATTTTAATACAAAGGAACCATTACAAAATCTGTCTATAGTTACGCAATTGCTAAACAATAAAAAAAATACATTTACAATATTTTAATTGTTGTCATTTTAATATTTCCAAGCATTTTTCTTGGTCATTTTTGTTAAAAAACTAGTACATATGTTTTAAAAATATATAATTTTAAGTTGTTTAATTTGCAAAGATCAAGTGTCTCAAGGTCTTTCACATGCCTAAACCATTTTTGTATTCAAAAGTGTATTTTAAACAACAAAAAATCAGAATTTCATTAGAGATTGTATTGCTGGATTCTGACGAGAAAACCATTTCCCTTTCACATGTGCCACCATAGATCTATCTTAACTTTGAATTTATTAAGGGTCGAGAGGAATTAAATCTACATCCAAAGTTAAAATAGATCTATTATGGTTCTTATTACTATTAGTTATATTTATATAAATTTCACATTTTTACTATATAATATTTCTTATATTTAATTTTAATAAAACTTGACAATACATTTAGTTACAACAAATATTTGTTTCACAATTGTTTTTTGCCATGTTTATAATTTTTTAATATGATATGCATGACATTGGATTATTATATATATATATATATATAATATATAATATATAATATTATATATATATATAAAAACTATTAAACTTATATGTATAAAATTATAAAATTTATAGGTTATTATTAATATTTTAATTTAATGATTTAACATAAACATACCCTATACTCAGATGTGGAGCACCTCTTAACCAATAATTTTTTTTTTTAAAGTAATTGTTAATATAAATATATTTAGATATGGAGTATATCCACATAATAGTAGAGAAATATGAAGGAGATGTAAAAACAATTTGTAATGTATGATTTCAAAATTTAATGAAATACACCCTATCCTATAATTAAAGCAAGTATTTCCTCAATTAACCACACTTCTATGAAGAGGTATCTATTGTATAAGAAGAGGTTAAACAACATGAAAGATAAAAAGTTTCCTAAGGTATCTAATGTATAAGAAGAGGTTAAACAACATGAAAGATAGAATATTTCCTAAGGTATCTAATGTATAAGAAGAGGTTAGACAACATGAAAGATAAAAGGTTTCCTAAAATCACTTCAAATGCTAGCCAAAACTACCTTTTTTTGAATCTGGGAAGCCTTGAGGATGCAAAGGAAGCAATTATTTGCAAAATAAAGATAATATTAAAAATATTGCTACCTAGAAGTTTAAAAAGAAATTATGGTGTGATAAGAAGTTAGAGGGAAAATATAAAATTAAGATATTATAAAAATGTAACCAACCAAAATCTTGAAAACCAAAAGTATATCGGTGTAAAGAAGAAACTAAACATTGTTAAAATAATAACAAATTCTTATGAGCTCCATAGAAACTTGATATTGAGTAATTTCCAAAATGACATGGGATAGAAGAGTTTCTCACCCTGGTAATCTTAAAAGAATTGAAAATGAAAAACATTTCTTCTTAAATTGTATATCATATACTATATTTAAAATTCAGAGTTCACATTATCAATTTCTTTAACAAAATTATAATAAATAAAATTAAAAATAATTTTTCCAGTGATATTTTACATTCTTGAAATACTATAAATAATTTTTATCATTAATTATCAAATAACGATAAGTTATTCTTAAAAAATAAAAAACAATTTTTATTAAATTAAATAATAAAATAAACAAATTCAAATATGAGAAATATATTTAAATTAATTATTAAAGAAAAACAAAATTTCACCCGGATGCGGGTGATCATGATGCAATTAATGGCAATTAGATTGAAGGACGACAGGCAGCTTGGACACATGGCCACCCGTGTCCCCTTCCAGGCCAATTTATGGAAAATTCCTGTCGACTTGCAGGCGCCATTACTATGGTGCTCAAGTCGAGAAATTTTCAGTGAGCATAAGGATATGGCCTCCACAAACCGTAATTCATTCTTCCCTCCCCTAATAAACTGCTCATGCCCTCCTCTGGCTGCGGAGCCGAGCTCTAGCACCATCACTGGTAGACGATGTTGGTTGCTCAGCTGCGTGGATGTGGGAAATGGGTATCATTTCTCCCAAACAACCCATTGTAAGTTGAACTATGCTCAGAACCCCTCTGTTTTCCTTCTGAACAACCATTCTAGTCCTAGAAATTCCTCTGCTTCCCTAATTGTTAGCTCTGAGATTAATACAGTCATGGCGCGCATTCGACACTGCATGCGCAGTAGAAGAGGGGGTAGTCGTGGTGGAAGCATTCGTCCCCCCGCTATGCCTAGCCTTGAACCTACTTCTCCTTCCTCTTCCTCATCCATTACTCATTCCCATGGCACCTTCTCCGACAGATACCCAAACACACACAGTGGTAGAGGACGGTCTCAGATCCACGGTGACCGCAAAATGAATGTTGCCGCCCATACTGCCAATTTTCCCCTTCCCCCTCATCCCTCTCACCATACGACTCAATTTTTCTTAAATAGTTCTCTACCTCGGCCTGTCATCACAACCACTATTACCATAACCTTCATTGAGGAAATTAACCCGCAGGAAGCTCAGACAAGAAACAACGACGAGCAACAGAGGGCCGCTCAGCGAAACAAGAATGCCCAAGATCCAGGAAAGCAACATATGGTTGAGAATTCTGCCACCCCGCATGGCGAGCAACTGGTTGGTAGCCAGCATGCCACCGATGGTAGAGCAAGAAGCATGAAGGCAATTGGTGATGTCCAGGGTGACACGTCAGGAAAGTATGCAGCAGAGGGTAGCTCTACTGGCATTCATGCAATTCATGGCATATTGCGCGGCAAATCAACAAAGGAGAAGGATTGGTACGAGTATGCGTGTCGCATTGTTGAAGAACCCACTACAGACGACTTCCAGGGGGTCCATCCTGACTGATGACTGGGTTGCCAGGTGTCACCTTGCTGCTAGCTGGAGGTTTCATATGTTGTTGTTTGAGATTTTCTGCTGTGTTTTGTTTTTTAAACATTCCTTCTGGCTTGGTTTGCTAGCTTTCAATCTAGGTCCCCTGTGCGGGCTTTTTTCTTGTGTTCTCACGGACTGGTTTCCCCTCCATGGGATAGTCACGTTTAGGCTTGTGATATTTTTTGACAAAACTTTGTTCAGCACCGAAGAAGTCTGCGCCTCGTTGTATTTTTATTTTGTTTCATATCAATAAAATAGTATTACTTAGAAAATAAGAAAAACAAAATCTCTTCATTACTTTATATTATACAACCAAAAAATATATATAAATATTAAAAAATATGCCTTAAAAATAAATAAAATAAAATAATTCATAATACAAACCTATGAACTAATAAATTATTTTTAAAATGTATTTTTGAATATCTAATTCAATCCTAGTTGCAGTGAGGTATTTTCCAACCCACCCGAAAAGAAAAATGGTCACAAATAAATAAAAATACAAAATGCAAGTTGACTTTATTTAAAAAATAACAAAATAAATAAAAAATTGATTTAATAAATATTTTACCTACATAAATATCAATGTATGTAATACAAATTAAAAAAATATCGTAGTGGTATCCTTACAAAATTAAATAATTATAGATTTATTTAAATAAAATTTATTAAATATAAAACATAATAATTTATTAACATATAAATTTTTTGAATGTGAAAATAATTATAATAGGATAAGAAAGTAAATAATAAAAAAATTTATATATAAAATTTTATTTATTTTTTTCTAAATTTAAATTTTTAAATAAATTTATTTTAATTATAAAAAATTAAATTATATATAATTTAATGATAATGTATCTAATAACTTAATTATTTCTATAAGTGTGTTTATTTTGGAAAAAGTTTTTAAAATTTTAATTTAATTATCAATCATTATTAATTAATGAAAGTTGAAATTTACCCTAAAGTAGTTATGTCCTATTTGTCCTTTTAATTGAATTGATTAATTGCAAAAATGTAATATAAAGAAGTGTCATAGGAAATGAATTATGATTTTTTGAGCATGTGGTATTAATAAGTTATGACATTGATACATAGTATTGTAACAAAACCTATTTATAGATTAATAATCTTTGTGGTAAAGTGTGGTTGAATCTCCATAATTAAGAATCTTATTAAATATTTTTTTATAATATATATATATATAATAACTCATATTAATTCATCTTATAATTAATAATATAACTAGCTTAGATCAAAGGGAACAAATCTCTTTTAATATCAAGAGATTTGATCCCTCTATTCCGAGTTAGATGGATCGAATCTGGTTTAATTCCCCTTTTAAATAGTTAATTCCACATGAAATACAAGGGTCATTTTTATTTTATTTTTATAGGATTATTTATTTTAATTGTTTTTTAAATGTAATTTGGATTTAGTCAAAATTTAAACATTACTTTAACAAAACTCTCTCCATAATAAGAAGAGACCCAATAATTAATTTAAAAATATATATTATTAATATTTATAATTTTTAAATCTTAACAATGTGAGATGTAATGTATCAAAATGGTTGCAAAGAAAGACACTCTCCAACCTCGTATGTAAGAGATGTAATGTCCTATCTTGTAAACATTTTGACTCCAACAAATTACATTAAGAAAAAAATTAATTGAGCCAAGAGGCTCATTCTACAACCCTGTATGAGGGAGATGAGTAATTTTGTACATGAAATATTATTTAAATGCAAGCCATGTCAAATATAATAAAAAAACAAAAATGAATATATGTGTTTGGTTCCTTTAATTAAAAATATTATAAAACATCTCATTATAGGTGACCATACTAAAGAGAAGTGGTAAAACATTTCACTCTCACTCTGAACTATAAATAAAATATTTGGTGTCCACGTGAAATAACACAATTTTATATAAGAAATAACATAGTTTTATATTAAAAATAAAACAAATAAAAGTTAAACAAAACCATATATACATTATATACAATTGAATGAAAACAATTTTCATGGTTATAATATATATATATATATATATATAATATATATATATAATATATATAATATATTATAATATATTTCTTAACTCGATCTAAGAGCCTAGAGGGATCAAATCTCTTGAGGTGCAAACTTTTTTTAGAGTGAAAAGAGATTTGACCTCTCTCGGGGCTTGGTAGATACAAAGTTAAAATAGATGGCCTTGATAGATACAAAGTTAAGATAGATGGGCTTGGTAGATACAAAGTTAAAATAGATGGCCTTGATAGATACAAAGTTAAGATAGATGGGCGATAGACGTACTCCAACCCAGTATGTAAGAGATGTTGTAATGTCCTCTCCTGTAAACATTTTGAGTCAAGAAAATTACATAAAATAAAATAAAACAATAATTAAAATAAATTGAGGTAAAATAATCAATTGCAAGTTTTTCCCATCGTTTAATTTAACTATGGTTTTGCCAATTGTATATATATATATATATATATAAACTTTGGATCTACCAAGAGCTAAGAGAAATATCCAGATACACTTCAACTTCTAGCCATGTCCAAGTAAATTTTTATTATTGGCTGTATAACTATCCATTACCATTTTTGGAAAAGTGTTGCAACATAGCGAACATAGTGATTTATCAATGAACTAATTAAAAAGGTTATGTATGAAAACCTAACATAAACATTAGATTTTTAAAATTTTATTAAAATATTAAATTTAGGAATGAAGGTTTTATAGTTTGAATTCATGTTATCTATCAAATGTTTATGGAAGAAGCAATGTTTCATCTATGACATTTTGAGTGCACACATTTTTTGTTCCTGAAGATGGGTGAAGTGTTCACTCGAAATGTCTAACATTTCCCGCACAAGACACATTTTCTTCCAAAAACATTTAATCAACAATATTAAATTTATTTATATGTAAAAACACAATTTTATTTTTCTTGGAAAAAAACCATAATTTTATTTCTTTTTTTCCTTAGGAAAAAAACCTTAATTTTTATTTTTATTAATACTAATAAAAATTACATTTTGTAAACACACTGTTGTGTGTATTCAAAAGAGTGGATCCATCAAATATAGCAAAAATTTACATGTTTGTATCAGTCTAGGGTCATATATACAACACATCCCCATTACATCACATAAAAAAATCAAACTGATAAAAGCAAATACAAAGGTTCACATGCAAAGATTAAAGCATGATAAGTTCTGAAACTAGTGTTCAAAAAATAGATTGTACTTTGTGATCATATAAAAGAGAAAGCAAAAAAAAGTTGTGAGATAGGACCGCTTTAGAGTGATCATGTTCCCCATGTCGATTGGTATATATGAGCAGGAGAACGACGAAAACTTGAGGTCATTGTGGTTCCATCGTGATATTTCATGACATTTTAGTTGTCTTTTTCCAAAAATAGTGTCACTTTTGATAGACCATCTACACATTGGTTCAGTTCCTTGTATATATGTAGACATGTGAACTATAAGAGCATATATTTCAATCTCAAAGTATCAATCAAAATAGGTTGTAAAGAAAGTTCTTGCAAGATTGGGTGTCATTCACCCAATTTATCACAAGTTGGAGTCCCCAAAAATTTGTAAGTGTGATAACCCTATTCAATGGCAAATGCAAGGAGGTTTTGACAAGCTAGAAGTTCGGAAAACTTATTTGTTCCCGCTCCCAAATGGAAAAAGATATGGAAATAGATGTCAGAATATAGGTGAAGGATAAAACCATCCCTACTATTCCCACCCGAGTACACGGAGGCCCCATCAAAGTATTCCCATGGATAAGATCTATCAAGTTCTTATGGCACTAACTAATGTGTTTTGCAAGCATCTTTGTCTTGAGGGTAGTGATTGAGAATCACCATAGCTTCTGTTGGAATAAGCCCAGGGGAGGAAGCATGATCCTCAAAAATAGTGTGAAAATTTCACCCTCGAAATTCTATTGTAGCAACTGAGTTTGAGCTTCTCGTCCTGTAAAATATTCTCTGATAACATGTGAAAATTTCACCACTGGAATTTTATTGCAGCAACTAGAATTAATTCTTCTAATTGTTAATTAATTTAGTAGTTTGTTGATAAGACAACAACGAATTAATCACACTACAATATTCACAAATAAAAATATCATGGAAGATAAATTGGAAATTGAGAAAATACTAGTACACAAAAAAAAAAATATGACATGGTTATTTTTGGACAAAAGTCCCCAGAAAAACCCAACTTGGGAAAACTGGTGTAGCAGCTGAGGGTTTTTATTATTAAGCAGTAGTGAGAAATTATGAGTATAACTAGATGCCAAAATCTTGTAATCCTATAGAGAAAAATACTGGAAAAAATATTATGAGGAGTTTTCCTCACCCCATAAGCAATTCGAGCTCTGACTTTCAGCTTCAAGTGATCTGTCAAAATTGGCTTGCACAAACCTCGTGCCACCCTAGAGCAAAAATGGAATATGCATTGCCTGGACCAGCTGCTCCTCAAGCCATCCTGTTTTCTACTAACTGAGAAATTTTCTCTCCAACACTCTAGAAAATATTTCCGGCCTTTGGAACTAAAAACGAGATTCTCTCCAGCAAAATCGAATTGCCCTCTAGAGATTTTTGCGCAGACCTTGTGTCAGCCTCTTTGTGGCTATCTCTACCCCTCTGCAAGCTACTCTCCAAATACGGAAAACTTCCTCTAGACTCACTGTATTTTCCCCTCTCTATCTCTGCTTCCCTTCTATGGCTCAAACTCTTCCAACAACTGTTGTTTCTCTTTAGAGAAATCAAACTTCCCAAGGAAATCGATCTCAAGTGTGTTCCTCCATTTACCCATCGAATTCTTCTTATAATCTCCATTTGGGACTCCAACAACCAATATTAAAACTTAATCAATGACTGATATTATTTATTAGTCAATCCGTGTGAGTTTCTAGAGAACTCTCACCTTCCTCAATAAATTGTTGTTAATTAATCATATTACCTAAGTTAGACTTAGGAAAAATTTAGTTACTGATTAATTAACTTAATTAAGGCATTTCTAGGTGGATTTTCTCGAAATTTTTTTTTATGGGTTATGGAGTCCTTGTGTTTCTTAGCCTCTCTGACAACTGTCAAGACTAGAACACCATTTGTTTATACAAAAATTAACAAATATCCCTATCACAAATAATTCATATAGCCCAACCGATAATTAATGGGAGGGCCTTGAATAAATGAGAAGACAAAAGAGAGAGACATTGTTACCAAGTAGATTCTATAGTAGGACCCACCCATAACCTGATTTGTGGTTCAACCAACCTACAATGTTCACATATGTTTGTCTGAAGGAGCAATACATGAATAGGTGATCGATAAACTCCCCCTTGACCTGACAGAGGACACACAATCTAGGGCCTATAGCAATTTTTTTTGTAAAATATCCCAAGTAGGGACGTTGCCATTCATAATACAACACATTAAGATTTTAGCCTTCGAAGGACATTTATACTTCCATACAAACAACCACCACCATTTATAATCTTGGGGATGACACAATACTGAAATATAATTGTATCCATCTTTTGGAGTATAGAATCCACACTTGGCTCCAGACTAGATAAGCTCATCATCCCTATCTGTTAAACGAATATGTCTCGAACAAAAAACATTGATGTAACTTTTCTAAGGCTCGATGTAAGGAGATGGAATACCCAAGTCAGTCACAGATTTCCACCCTTGATACCATAAGGAAGTTCATGATGGATATTCTATATGGGTAAGTTTAGAAATCCCATGATCTTTGAGTAAATCAATTAGAGGAGGGGTAAGAAGATGATCCTATTGGGACCCCAGCCAAGGATCCATACCTAATTTAACATGAACATTGGATCCAACTCTCCAAACTAGTCCACTCCGAATTGTTTCAAAAGTATTTAGAATAGATCACCATATGATTGGAATATTTTGGTGAGATTTATCTGCACGACGAACCCAATCCTCCACCGAGAGCAGAAAGATATATTTTTCAATAACTACAATATACCACTATCTTTGGGATGTGAGAAGGCACTAACCACCTTTTTCTGCGAGAGCATGAGAGAAAATAAAAATATTCTTCAAGCCCCAACCCCCATGGACTTTGGTTTTGTAATTTTATCCCAACTAACCCATGGAAGAGTAGTATTTGCACAAGTTACAGACCATAAGAATTTGAATAAGATCTACCTTATATGTTCTAGTACACTTTTTGGAATCTAGGCCAGAGAAGACCAATAAATAAGAATAGCCTCAAGAACAGATTTAATAAGGAATAGATGACCCACCCTTGAGAGCCATTTGCGGCACCATATATTGATTTGTTTTTCAACCTTTAAAATCATCCACTGCTAGTCCAACATTATGTATGTGTTGGGTTTAAGGAGAAAACCTAGGTATTTTAAACCATCATCTAATAAAGAATGTTCCATAGGGAAGAGTTTTGTAATGTGTTGGACAATCTCCACCTCCATATTTGAGATTAGTAGAGAGGAATTTTGGTAGTTTATTAAAATATCAATGGCCTTCCCAAATAACACGAGGATGTTTTTCAAAACCTCAACCTCACGTAGATCTCCATTGTAAAATAAGAATGTCATCAACAAAAAGTAAATAGGAGATAGCCAGAGTACGAGTTACCAAACAACCTTGAAATGTTCCATTGTTCTTTGCCTCGTCTAGGAGATGACTGAGTCCCTTACCGACCAAAAGAAGTAATAGTGGAGAGAGAAGGAACTCCCGATGAAGCCTTCTCTGAGCATGAAAGAAAGGGGATGCAACACCATTGATAAACACAAAAAAAGAGATCATTTGAATGTAGCTCATAACCCACATGATGAAATTAAGGTTGAACCCAACATGAGTTAATAATAATCTCAGATAAATCCATCTTACCCTATCATATGCCTTCGACAAATAAAGTTTGAAAATAACCCCCTTTAAGCGTAGTGTCTTTAGGCTATTGAGGCTTTCCTATACCACCCCAATCGCTTCATGGATTTGCCTACCTTCAAGAAATCACCTTAGTAATAACTTTGTAGACAACGTTACAGAGCGAAATAGGCCTGAAATCATTAAAGGAACAAGGGGAATCCACCTTTGTAATTAAAGCAATGAAGGTTGAGTTTAAATCTTGGAGCATATAATGATCCTTGCGAGACTTGTCAATCACAAAAAGTAAGTCTTTCCCCAAAAAATCTTATAGGCCCAAAGAAAATTCAATACCCCATCTGTCCAACCCAAGGCTCTTGTCCTTTTGGAATATTTGGAGGATAGTCTTAAGCTCATCCTCAAACACTTCAACCATAAGGTCCAGATTTTCATCCTCATTAAGAAATGTAGGGAAAGGTAAGGCCATTCTGAAAATTTCAACAATAGTTGCTTCTTCTAGAGCACTAAACAAGTTTTTGAAATGATTGAGACCCAAGGATGCCAACTCTGAGAATGAAGAAACATCCCTTCAAGCTTGGTCTTTTAAAGACCAAATTGTGTTAGCCATCTTACGACCTTTGGCGAAGGCATGAAAGAAATTGGTATTATTTCACCACATTCTAACCACATAACTTTGCTCTTTAATCATCAATCAACCTCCCACATTTCCAATATAGAGTTTCTTCTTTTCTCGAAATGAAATAGAAGAGTTCTTAATTTTGTAGAATCATATCATGAGCCTAGGTATTGCAACAAGAATGTTGCAAATCCTAGGGCTACCAGCTTTACTTATCAACCCGGGGTTCGTACAAACTTGGAGGTGGCAATGCTATATGCACAAGTAAAAGTGAAGGTACTGACTGTTGTCACTATTCATCTGGCAAGAGACCATAGGGATTCCAAGTTATACTTCTATAGAGTCACAAGAAGCTTAATTAATTGATGGAAGAAGAGCAAATCTATTCTAAGAGAGAGCGACTCTACTGCAGTAATGAAGAAAACAACATGTAATGCTAAACCACACCATAACCTAATTAACCAATTAAACAGCTATGCTAAGCAAAATTTCTAAATCAATCAATAACCTAATGCTGTTATCTAAGTTACAGAGGTAAATAGCATCAAACTATACTAAGGTGTAAGCAAATAAACTTAAGCTAAATCAGTTTTCAAGCGGAAGAGCAATCAGAGGTCGAAATCGGTGAAAGGAGGGCGTAAGAAAGCAATAGTGCATAAGAACCGTTGGATCAACCAACGAACAGAAGATGAACGACAAAGATCTTATCGCAAAGGCTTAAGTGACTAGATGGATGAACAGGGTGAATGCACAGGATGAATGACTGAGGTCTTATCGTGGAGGTTAAGTGGATAGATGGACGAACCGGACAAACGAACAAGATGAACAACGGAGATCTTATCGCGAAGATTAAGTCAAGAGATAGATGGACATGATTAATCAGAGGATTTGTAGTGGATATCGTATCGTGGGAAAAATAAATGTGTGTAAATGATGGAGCGGGTTTCGAAGAAGGTAAGTAGTTTCTAGCACGCCCTTAAGGATGTAAGCTGTATTTTGAAATTTCACGCGATTAGCTTAACTGCACGACACATAGTATGAGAAAACCACTTTTCTTGCGTGCTCTCGGGCAGATAATGGTCATGCAAGAATCCACGTGAGATTGCGCGATAGCCGTTGGATCAGGATAGACAGATCAGCGGTGGAGATCGGCCAAGCTAGTTGGCGATCGGGTGACGTGATAGTCGTCGGATCAAGTGAGGCAGATCGACGGTGGGGGACTTAAAGTGCATAAAGTAAGTGGAAGACTTCATGTGAGGCACAGTTGGATAAACAAATGAATCAGACGATGATTGGGAAGGTTTGTTGTGGATTGAATGGTAATGAAACGATGCATGAAGAACGTGATGAAGGCTGTTTCAAATGGAAAACGATAGAAAAACCAGTGAGGGTGGACAAGTAACTGCATCAAACTACAAACTCCCTAGCTCATGCGAGAACCAAAAACCTGTGTTTTTGGGGTTGCTGATGGGTCTCTTCCTCAAGTCATGGTCCCAAAGGGAGGAGATGAGGCTGAGACACCTATGCACAACCTTATGGTGATCTTTTTCCTCTAGCTACCCTGTGAACAGAAAGAAAGCACAAATAGAAGTAAACTTTAGCACACCCGATCTACTCTACGCTACTATAATGAAAATGCATCTATTTAAGAAAATGAACAGAACCAAAAAGATACTTAAGCAAATGAACATAACATAAATCTATGCTACTTAAGAAAATGAACAATGAAAACTAGGAATCTATGCTAGCATACATGTACAGTAAAGAGGAGCTTTGGCTGCTCGGGTTGGGCCCTAACCCAAGAGCTTCAGTCCTCTAAGTTAACTCAGTGCTGGCTCAAAACATAACTCATCTTTATTATAAAAACCATGGATTACATAAAAAATTGTCACAAGTCTTGCAACTTAGAAATAAATTAGAGTTCTACAATAAAAATCTGAATCCTACTGAGGTCCTAAGCCTCTCTACTTATACATCTGAAGTCTCCAATGACTTCCTTCCAAATTAGGGAGGCTTGGCTCCCCACTCAAGATAAATTGGTTTATGTCCTTTTCACTTGCTCGTCTGTCTTCTAGTCCTCATGATTTGGTTTTTTACACTCTGGGCTGATGGAGGAATATTAGAATGGAGGGGTAGTAAACGAGGATGATTTACTTCCTATAATTCCTCTCCCTTGTCCCATTCGAGTTTTGACCAAGATATTTGCCTTAGTTCCTTGCTTTTATCCTTTATTCTCGTATTACATGCAAATTAGACCATAAAGCAAAATATCTAACTCTAACTCATCTCATAAACACAATATAATCAAAAGTGTGCAATAAGTTGTGATAATAGTTGGTTTGACTAAGCTAGGAGGTGAATTAAGGCCAATTAAGGCCCATATAATTACCCAATGATGAGGCTCATCATCACCCCCCTACTGAAATTGTTACTCATCTTCTCAACAACTTAGTCAATGTCCATGTCCTTCATGGCTCTGGTAGCCTCTCTGACATCCCATGATTCTACTGTGGTCTCCTCTTCTTGTTTATATAAACCTACTTTCCTTTCTACTTCTTCTCACTGCCTCTTTTCCTCTTCTTATTTTCTCCCTTCTAGCATCCCTAGGAGTAGTGGTGAACTAATTTTTAGGCCTATCCAATTGACCTTCAAACTTTGCATTGATTGCTTATACATAGGTGTCATGTTGAGTGCCTCTCTCAACCTTTGAGGGGAGTGGTATTCTATGATCTTCAAGTTGTGTGGTAGTGTTTTCCATCTCCTTTAGCAAGCATGTATATTATCATCTCTTAGTAGCCTAAACATATCCTCAAAATGTGAAATTGCTTGCTCTTGGGCAGCAAGATATCTAGGTGCCAGCTGAGGATCATTTGCAATTAGATTATGGGTGTTGATTATGGCCATGGGATTTGATTATTCAGCTCTGATGAAAAGAGGTTCATTTTGCTCTCTGGCCAATATACTTTTCATCTCTGCAACCCTTTACTTCTCATGGTTCATCGATGATGCCAAAGACATTAATTGTAGATCTCCTAGCTTTGCATTAGGATCCCAAATATTCATGTCTGTGAGAGACATGTTGTGCAAGTAAAACTCAAACATTTTGGTCCTATCCTCTAGTGCATTTTGATCCCAAAGATCAATAAACTGCCTGCAGTCCTGAAATGGCATGGTGCCCCTTTGTGCTAGTGTTTTAATATGAAATTGCAGCCATTATTCTTTGAGGTAAAGAGAATAGGATTTAGTTGGCATCCTACACTGGATGGCCTCCAAGTAGAGGCTAGCCATACATGCTAGTTGGTTTTCTTTTTCCTGTAGTTGTCCTCTCTGGGGCCTCTGGAGACACCCTAGGTGACTCCTCTTTGTGTTCTTACCCTTCTGTTTCAATGCCTTCTTCCTCTTTGACAAAAGGACTAACATCATAGATGAGGGTTTTGATGTCATCCTTTATTGGTAAGTCTCTGAAGACTGACCATTTTCTAGGGATCCTAAGGATTTGGAGGGCATCCTAAAAGCGGATTCTAATCAAACCATGGTGAGCCAACTGTTGGGAATTCCCTTCCTTTACTTTGTTGTTGGAGTCTATGAGTGATTGCATCAAGAAATATGGTACGCTGAGTCTTTAGTGAACTGGTGTTTCTACCCCAAATCTTAGTTCTTCAAGAATTCTAAAATGGTAGCCATAAACAACACTGTGTCTACCTTCATATGAGACATATTTGATGAGTTGGTAGCCTACATCACTCCATGGGTATGGAAGACTATCCCTCTTTACTCCATTTTTATCCTCTGTGGGTTCTTCACCTATTAAACCCTCCTATTATCTTGCTTGTGGGGCTTGAGGAGGAAATGAGAGGTGTGACATAAGAATTTTAAATTCCAGAGAAAACAAAGTTTCATGTGTATGTAATTCACTAGCTTTTAGAGCACTTCTAGTTCATTTGCTTGTAAATGGGGATGGATTTTTAGATCCTACTGCTTTAGAATGATGATATTCCCTCTTGAACCCTTCTCTACTTATCTTGTAGACTGCCTCTATAGACTGTTTCTGTAGGAATTCATGTGCATGCTCTTGTAGGAATTCTCTTGGAGAACAATGGATCCTTGCTTCCAGTGGGTGGCCAGAGTTATGAGAGATACTTGAGTGAGGGAGTTTCAAGGAGGTGGAATGCATGAATGCATGCAAACTATGTTTTGTTCCCTTTATACCACCTCATCATTCCCTCTCCTTGAAATCAGCTCCCATAGTTGTTAAATTCATAGTTAACCACTTCTTGTCCTACTCCTCCTATGTTATTTGAGTTGACTGCAGGCATGTGTGAGAGGACACCTTGCTTTGTATGTGATGACTGAACGAAGGTGGCTAAGTTAACTGGCCACCTTTTCACTTACAAACCAACTACCTCTTAACCTTTACAAATTTTAATCAAATGATGCATTTGAGTGAGTGAGTGGGATACTTACCTGTGGTCTTGATGCCATGTTGCAGTTGTCAAAGATTAGAGGTGCTGCATTGTCTATTTGTTGTGTAGTCATTCTTTTTCCTTCTCTACTGTCTGCTGATGGTTTCTTGGATTTTGGAGGTGTCTGTGACTGGAGATCTGATGCTATTGCTGTTGTGTAGCTCCTCGATTACCACTTGGCAATGTTTGGTGTCTCCCTTAGAATTTTTGACCATGTTGCTCGTTGGCGCTGTGAGGATGCTATAATGAATGGACAGAGGGAGTAGGAGTGTGTGTGGATGTAGGGATGATGGTAATGAACGAGGTGAGGGGTTAGATCATGTCTAGAATGAATTTTGGGGACCTAACTAATCTACCATTCAAGGGATCTCGTAGAAAACACAATCTTCACCTGAATTGAAGCAATGAAGTGAAAAACAATGGAATTGATGGAGGGATGCATGGTAAGGAGTGGAGGAGATGAATATATGTGAGGAAGGGTTCCCTTTGGATCTTCTCTTTGCTCCTTGATTGTCTTTCTCACCCACCTGCAAATGACAATTATTTCTTTTTTCTTTTTCTCTTTTATTATATATTAAAAAAAAAAAACACACCTATGCTGCCTCAGAGAGGTTTTCACCATAGATATCTGCCCTTTGCGCCTCAAGGAAGGTTTTCACCTAGGGATCTTCTTATTCTTTTTCATTTCTTCTCATCCTTGGGCCGCCTCATGAGGTTTTCAACCCAAATATGGGACTCAGGCACCTCATGGAGGTTTTCACCTAAATCCTTATTCTTTTTTCTCTTTTTCAGTGCCCTGATGAGGGAGGAGCTGAAACTTGCTCCACCATCATCACTGTCTTATTGATATTGTCAATGAACTCTTGTTTTGATAAAGGCCTCTTGTACATTTTCAATTGGTGTCCATTAACAAGCAATGTAATGGCTTCTTCATCTATAGTTCTGATTTGCACTAAACCATTATCATGGCATCTTTCCACCACATAAGGTCCGATCCATCTTGTCCTTAGCTTTCCCTTGAAGTCTTTATACTTAGAATCATATAACAATGCCCAGTCTCCCTCTTGAAATTGCTTCTCCTTGATATGTTTGTCATGCCAAATCTTCCTCTGAAGCTGAACTATTTATGTATGTAGGAGGGCCTGCATTCTGAATTCATGCAAGCCATTCAAATGGAACAATCTTTATTTTTGTGCATGACTGAGATCCAAATCTAGTTGGGCTACCATCCTCAATGTGTTATATTCAAACTCAATGGACAACAAAGCCTTTTTCCCATAGACCAGCTCATAGGGTGTAAATCCAGTGGTGGTCTTCCATGTTGTATTATAGGCCCAGATGGCCTCAACTAGTCTCTCTGCCCAATCCTTCCTGTTGCTGCTCACTACCTTGGTTAAGATGTTCTCCAGTGCCATGTTGGTCACCTCCACTTGCCCATTAGCTTGTGGATGATAATGAGTGGAGGTCCTATGCTTGATTTTGTGATGGCTGAGCAATTCTTCAATCACGTTGGAGGTAAACTAGCTGCCTTGGTCTGTGACTGGCTCTCTAGGGTACCCAAATTTTTAGAATACATTCTCCCTTAGGAACTCAACCACCTTGTGTTCTGTTGCTGCCTTAATCGCCTTGGTTTCAGCCCACTTAGTCAAATAATCAGTGCACACAATAATGTACTGCTTTTTCTTTGAAGGAGGGTTGATAGGCCCAATGAAGTCCATGCCCCACTTGTCAAATGGCTCAAAAGTCACTTGAGGTTGTAGGGGAATTTCATCTCTTGGAGTAGGATTTCCCATCCTCTGGCACTGATCACACTGACTAATGTACTTTTTCACATCCTGATGAAGAGTAGGCCAATAATAGCCTGCTTGCAACACTTCGAATGTTGTCTTCTTTGCTGCAAAGTGACCTCCACAAGGCCCGTCATGACAAGTCAGAAGGATGTCAAAAACTTCCTCTTCCCTTACACACCTTCTCAAGATTTGATCTGGGCCATGTTTGAACAGATTGCCCCCAATCCAGGTGAAGGGGGCGCTTTTCCTGACTATCTTGCTCTTTTCTTTAGAGGGAAAGTTTGGTGGGAACTGTGCTGATACCAAATAGTTTGCTATATCAGCAAACCATGGGGAGAGAACTGAAATAACAAACAAATTCTCATCTAGTAACTGGTCATCCACCATTCCTTCTTCACCTGCAGGCAAATTCATCCTAGATAGAAAGTCTGCAACAACATTTTCCTTACCAGGCTTATCAACAATAGTTAGATCAAACTGCTGTAATAAAAGCAACCATCTTATAATTCTAGCATTCACATCTAGTTTGTTAATTAAATATTTGATTGCAGCATGGTCAATATGCACAAATGTTTGATAGCCTGTAATGTAATGCCTAAATTTGTTTAATGAATGCACAACAACAAGGAGTTCCTTTTCGGTCACAGTATAGTTTAGCTCATCCTTTGACATGTTCTTACTGATAAAATAGATGGCATAGGGCAATTTCTCCTCTTCCTGACCTAAGGCTACTCCTATGGCTTTGTGTGAGGCATCAGCATGAATATGAAAAGGGAGGGCGTAGTTTGGGCCTCTAAGGATTGGTGCAGTGGTTAACTTACCCTTTAGAATGTCGAAGGCCTCTTGACAACTCTTTGACCATATAAACTCAGAATCTTTGGCCAACAACCCAAACAAAGGAGAGGCCAACTTGTTGAAGTCCTTATGAACCTTTGGTAGTATCCAGCTAACCCTAAGAAACCCCTGACATCTCTCTGCTTTTGTGGAGGTGGGACCCTTTGGATGATCGCTATTTTGTCTGGGTCCACCTGCAGTCCTTACTGAGATATTGAATGACCTAGCACGATCCCTTCAGTCATTAAGAATTCACATTTTTCTGGACTGTGAGATAGGTCCATTTCAATGCATTTGTGCAATACTTTGCCTATGTTAGTTAGGGCTTCTTGAAAATCACAGTCATAAGGTGTAAAGTCATCCATATAGATCTCCATAGCATCATGTACTAATTCAACAAAAATATTCAAGACTGCTCTCTCGAAAGTGGTAGGAGCATTGCATAGGCCAAAAGGAAGGACCCTATAGGCAAAAGTACCCCAAGGATAGGTGAATGTGGTCTTATCCTGGTCTTCTGGGTAGATTTGGATTTGGTTGTACCCATTGAATCCATCTAGGAAGGAAAAAAACTTCTTCCCTGCCAGGCCATCTAGCACTTGGTCAATGAAGGGTAGGGGAAAATGATCATTCTTTGTGGCTTTGTTAAACTCCCTATAATCAACACAAATCCTCCACTTACAATATTTCTCAGGAACTAACACTAAAGGAGAGACCCACTCACTGTTAGAGATAGGGTAAATGAATCCTGCATCTAGCAATTTTTGCAGTTCCTCTTTGACTATGTATTTAAGGGCTGGATTCATCCTCCTTTATGGTTGCATGACTAGCTTGCAACCTTCTTTGATGTATATGTGGTGAGTACACACTGAGGGGTGTACTCCCTTCATTTCATTGTAACTCCAAGCGAAGGCTTCTAGGTTTCATTTCAACGTGTTGCATAACTCTTCCTCTTCAAGAGCAGACAGAGATGGATTAATTTTCAAAGTTTTCTTTGGGCCAAATTATATGGTTTTGAAATGGAGTAGGTTGGAATTGGCCAAGCATAAGTCAATTGGATGATTGTTCTGGGTTTCCCTTACTTCTTCTTCTAATGGTAATGAACTAGGAGTTGGACTTTGGAGTAGGTATTCAATTAAGTCATCCTCATCTCGCTATCCTCCTCCTATGGTTGCTTCCAAAGCATAAAGTTGGGCAGAATAAACCTCATCTTCTTCCTCCTCCTCCAACCATAAAGGTAAATCATGCTTTATGGAAGGTTGGGAAGGAGGGTATAGGACTAACTGTTTGGACATATGCCCATTCTTGATGGTCATATTCCCAGCTCTGCAGCTAATGTAAGCATCAGTTGTGGCCAACCATGGCCTCCCAAGGATGAGAGGGTAACCAGTAAGCTTAGCCTTAGGCTAGAGAACTAGGAAATCTGCAGGGTACTCCCAGGAGTCAATGGAGACCATCACATCCTCCACAATTCCCTTAGAGGTGACCGTGGAACGGTCTGCAAGTTGCAGAACTGTTGTGGTCTTCCTCAATGACCCTTGGAGGTTGAGCTTGAGCATGGTGTCCTTGGTAATCACATTAATGGCAACCCCAAGATCAATCATAGTGTGTGGGACAATGGAGCCATTGATGTGCACATCTACTACAGGGCTTTCAGGGTCCAAATATTTTGGACATATTACCGGCCCCAGCATTAAGTCAGATAATTTCCCAATGACATTAATGGTAGGGGCATCCCTTTTTCTTCTTCCTGGAAGCTTGAAGCACTTCTCCTTAATCAACTTATTGTAAATGGGAACATCTTTTATTGCCTGGAGAAGGGGGATCTTTACACATATATTTTTCAATTCTCCGAGAAGTTCAGTTTCTACTGGGGTAGGCTGGAGTGGTTGGGCTAATATCTCAGGAAAGGGTGGATTTAATTTAGGGTTACTTTCCTCTCTTTCTTCCTCAACCTCCCTATGTGGAGAGGGAGGTTGGTTTTATGGGAGAATTCTCCCAAATCTTAGGCTGATCTCTTGGATTTCTACAACATAAGCTGGGTATGGTCTCTCCACTGTATACTTATTGAGCCTGCCTATTGTTTGGGTTTAGATTTGGCTAGGCAGGCATCTAGGGTTGCTTGGGTGGAGAAGAGTGCAAGAGTTGTGGTTCGGTAGGTGGTGGAGGCAATAGGGCTCGAACATTGTTGAATTGGGGCCTCCAACCTTAGAGTGGGGTATTCCACTGATGTTGTGGCTGAACGTAAGATTGAAATGGCTGGTCGGTTGGCTAGCTGGGAATGATACTGAGATGTATAAGACCAAGGAGGGGGTGTAGACCAGGTAGGATGAGCAGGGGGTCCCTAAGAAGGTATAACTGTGGTTTGGTGGGGGTTGTAATAACCCTTGTATACCCTGCTAGTATGGTCTAGGCCCAGGAGGTCTCCTTTGGTTGATGTAGCAAAGTTGCTTAGTGACCCCTTCAGGTCCTTGATATACAAATTTGAGTCCAGGTAAAGAAGGGCACTTGTCTGTGGAGTGGTTTTCTTCATGGACTGAGCAAATCTTAATACAGTTCAATGGACATTCATTCTTAGGATGCCTCCTCGTGCATCTAGGACAAAAGATGGCCATGGCTCTTTCTTCTTCCTCTTGCTTCCTTTTGATGTTCATGGTGTCCAATTGCAAGACAAGGGTTTGTAGCATATCACTTTTGAAATCTTCTAGTATATTTCCAATTTCACCCTTGATGGATGAGTTGGAGGATGATGTACTGGCCATAGGTTGACTATGCCTACCCTTTTTCCTAGTTGCCCTAGAATGGTTTCTAAAGACAGTCTTAATATCCTCATAGGGTAATTGGTAGATATCTCCTCCTGCTATCATATGTAAGGTATCCAGAAGATCCTCCCTTACTCCTCTATGCAGGACCAGCTTCAGTGGCTCAGGGTCAAGTGTGCACCTGGCCCTTTTGTAACTGAGCTAGAATCTTTCTTCATAGTCTTCTAAGGATTCATCCTGGCTTATGGTCATCCTGAAAATCTCTTCTTTAGTTTCCTTTGACCTGCAGTAGTCCCTATATTTGTCGTTAAAATCATGTTGCATCTGAGCCCAATTTGTGATGTTATCTCTAGGTAAACCCATGAACCAGTGCATTGCTACATCCTTGAGGGTAGATGGAAACAATTTTGACTTTTTTCTCATCATTTGTATAGTCATAGGTTTGGCATATAATAGCAAACTTAAATAGGAAAGTGTCAGGGTCCTCTATGGTCAGGCCATGGAAATGAGGTAGAGCAAAGGGGCTTATATTCTTCATCTTAGTGTCCCCATTGCTCTCCCTAATGGGGAAGGCACCCTCAATTCTCTCTCTATTTCCTCTGTCATTTCGATTTTCAGCCATTGGTTCAGTAGGAATGGGTTCTTTCTCTTCTTCTTCCCCTGTAGGTTCCTCAAATAGGTAAGGTTGCTCACCTAAAGGGTCTTCCAATTCACCGTCACTGAAGAAGAGGGAAGGTTGATTGTTGGCTGTAGTGGGGGTATTTGACAAGAATTTCCCTGAATTGTCCCTATTCCTATGAGGCATGAAAGGAAATGTTTTTGGGTTGCTTTTGTAAGATTTTTTTTAAGCTGGAAAGTACTCTACGGAAAGGAAATTGCTGATTGAATGAAAAACCACTAACAAGAAAAAATACTTGTTGAATTGAAATTCTACTTGCAAAATGAAATTGTTGTTTGAAAGAAGACTACTGACAGAAAAATACTACTTGCTGAATTGAAATTCTACTTGCAGAATGAAAAGGAAAGCAGATAATGACAAATGAAAGAAAGGAAGCTACTAACAAAGAAACTACTCGCTGAATTGAAATTCTACTTGTAGAATGGAAAGGAAAGCAAATAATGACAACTGAAAGAAAGGAAGAAACTAGATTACTTTGCAAAAATAAACTAATTAAAGAAAATTGGAGACTAGAAATAGAAGAAAGCAGTAATCACATTCTAGTTAGACACCTCCCTGACAACGGTGCCAAAAATTGATGAGCCTAGGTATTGCAACAAGAATGCTGCAACTCCTAGGGCTACCGGCTTTACTTATCAACCTAGGGTTCGTATAAACTTGGAGGTGACAATGTTATATGCACAAGTAAAAGTGAAGGTATTGCCTGTTGTCACTGCTCATCTGGCAAGAGAACCAAGGGATTCCAAGCCATACTTATATAGGATTAGAAGAAGCTTAATTCTTTGATGGAAGAAGAGAAAATCTTTTCTAAGAGAGAGCTATTCTACTGCAGTAATGAAGAAAATAGCATGTAATGCTAAACCACACCATAACCTAATTAACCAATTAAACAACTATGCTAAGAAAAATTTCTAAATCAATCACTAACCTAATGCTGCTATCTAAGTTGCAGAGGTAAAGAGCATCAAATTATACTAAGGTGTAAGCAAAGAAACTTAAGCTAAATCAGTGTTCAAGCGGAAGAGCAATCAGAGTTCAAAATCAGTGAAAGGAGGATGTAAGGAAGCAGTAGTGCATAAGAACCATTGGATCAGCCAATGAACATAAGATGAACGACAGAGATCTTATCGCGAAGGCTTAAGTGACTAGATGGATGAACAAGGTGAACGCACAGGATGAATCACTGAGGTCTTATCATGGAGGTTAAGTGAATAGATGGACGGACGAACGAACATGATGAACAATGAAGATCTTATTGTGAAGATTAAGTCAAGAGATGGACGTACATGATTAATTAAAGGATGGACGATGGAGATTGTATCACGGGAAAAAGAAACATGCGGAAATGATGGAGTGGGTTTTGAAGGCGGTAAGTAGTTTCTCGCATGCCCTCAAGGTTGTAAGTTGTATTTTGAAATTTCACGCGATTAGCCTAACTGCGCAACACGTAGCATGAGAAACCCACTTTTCTCGTGTGCTATTGGGCAGATAACAGTCGTGCAAGAATCCAAGTGAGATTGTGAGATAGCCGTCGGATCAGGATAGACAGATCAATGGTGGAGATCGGCCAAGCTAGTTGGCGATCAGGTGACACGATAACCGTCGGATCAAGTGAGGCAGATCGACGGTGGGGACTTAAAGTGCATAAATTAAGTGGAAGACTTCACGTGAGGTGGCAGCTGGATAAACAAATGAATCAGACAGTGATTGGGAAGGTTTGTTGTGGATCAGACGGTAATGAAATGATGCATAAAGAATGTGCTGAAGGCGATTTCAAATGGAAAATGACAAAAAAACAAGTGAGGGTGGACAAGCAACTACATCAAACTACAAACTCCATAGCTCATGCGAGAACCATAAACCTGTGTTTTTGGGGTTGCTGAAGGGTCTCTTCCTCAAGTCATGGTCTCAGAGGGAGGAGATGAGGCTGAGACACCTGCGCACAACCTTATGGTGATCTTTTTCCTCTAGCTACCCTTTGAACTGAAAGAAGGCACAAATGGAAGTAAACTTCAGCACAATCGATCTACTCTACGCTATTGTAATGAAAATGCATCTATTTAAGCAAATGAACAGAACCAGAAAGCTACTTAAGCAAATGAACAGAACAAAAATCTATGCTACTTAAGAAAATGAACAATGAAAACCAGGAATCTATGCTAGCATACATGTACAGTAAAGAGGAGCTTTGGTTGCTCATGTTGGGCCCTAACCCAAGAGCTCCAGCCTTCTGAGTTAACTCAGTGCTGGCTCAAAACAAAACTCATCTTTATTATCAAAACCATGGATTACATAAAAAATTGTCACAAGTCTTGCAGCTAAGAAATAAAGTAGAGTTTCAAAATAAAAATTTGAATCCTACTGAGGTCCTAAGCCTCTCTGCTTATACATCTGAAGTCTTCAATGACTTCCCTCCAAATTAGGGAGGCTTGGCTCCCCACTCAAGATAAACTGGTTTCTGTCCTTTTCACTTGCTCAACTATCTTTTAGTCCTCATGATTTGGTTGTTTGCACTTCGAGCTGATAAGGAATATTCGAATGGAGGGGTAGTAAATGAGAAGGATTTACCTCCTATAATTCCTCTCCCTTGTCCAATTCGATTTTTGACCAAGGTTTTTGCCATAGTTCCTTGCTTTTAACATTTATTCCTGCATTACATGCACATTAGACTATTGGCTTGTGGGGGCCTGTCCTAGGTTCAAAGGTGATTTAGCCAAACAAATCCCCGTAATACTAGCCCTTTCAGCAACAGTCTGTGGAGCACGGATTGAGGTCTCAACCGAAGTAGTATGGGAGGGTGCTAGAACTAGTTTTCCGCACCCTAGAGATGTCTGATGAGTTCCAGTGGTTCGCGGTTCGATCTTGCGCGCATGTCGCTACGCATACTTACCCGTACCTCGCAGCCTGAGATGCTACCTTAGGGTTGCCGAACGTTGTTATTACCCAAGTCCTTACTAGTATTCCACCGTTACCTGATTAACTTAGCTTACTTGCATGTGTACAATATAATTAGCAATATAAATCATTCATACAAGTGCGCGCAGTAAATAAACAGTGTATTTGCAATTGATATCAAACATGTAATAAATCAAGAACAGATACACAGAATTTGGAGAAAAATTCTCTTTATTATTCTCTTCTTTGGTTACAGACTGGACTCTGCCCTGCACACTCAGCTGCAGGGGTCCGTGCACTCATCTGCGGACAACTAGGCCTTTGCGCACTCAACTACAGAGCCATTTCCTACTCTACGACCCAAGACACCCTTAGACACTTTCGACTCAATCCCTTAGACTTGTTTCTCTTCCATACATGGTTTTTTATTACACTAAGAGCCTCACTCTATTTATACGATCCCATGGTCCCCGAACGACATTACATTACAAACTAGGGCGAACAACCCTATGACTCTAACATACTTCCGCGCCTGCAATTCACGGGGCTTTACAACATTATTCGATCAAAACATGGGCTTTGAGCCCCAAAACATGCTTTGGGGGGGATTCCATGCCCAACAAGCCCCCAACACAAACATCGTGACTCGCCCTCGAGTCACTTTGTCGGTGCGGCGATCTTGGCATGGAGTTCCTCCAACTATCCTCGAACTGTGCTGATGTCGGCAACGCACTGAGCCATTTCTTGTTGAATCTGTTGCATCCTCTGTTTTGAGACCTCAATGTCTGGGGTGCTTCTCTGCATTAACGTGTGCATCCCCTAGATGTGCGCCAGCTTTCCTTCGATATTTGCTGTGATAGTGAAAGCCTCATCGATCCACGATAGGATGCGCTCTTTGAGAACTGCCTCCTTATGTTGCACTCCGTCCACCTGTTCCTTTAGTGCCTTGGCTTGCTGCATCCTTGCAAGCCACTGAGTGAGGACTACTATCTGTGCAGTTCCTCTGACACTATCATATCACTGTTGAAGTTCTCGAGCCTCTGTCTCCAGGCACTGGATGTTGGGGTCCTCCTGCAGAGTTGTGAGGACCTCAAGTGCTTGCTCCAACAAAGTGGTACAGAGTTGCACTACACCTCCAATTTCTTCCAATCCCACTGCAATAGTGCTAGCATGCTATTCTTAGATCTGTAGGGGAGTGGAAGGCTGTGCCTTTAGCCGCAACTCGGCGATCTGAAGATTCAACTCCAGCTGAACCTTGGTTGTTTCTTCTCTAGCCTCGCGGGCTCCGGTTGCTAACCTATGAATATGTATCTCTAATGGTAGATCTGCTAGGATGGTCAGCTCCGGGATGTGTTGACAAGCGTGATCTACCACCTACGCCAACTGTTGGTTCTGTGACACCAATTCGTCGCGCTGTAGACTGAGCTGTTCCATGTTGATCTTTTGTTCACTGAGAAATTGGATCGCGTGGCTCTCCCTAGCGCGTAATTCTTCTATTATCCCATCATATAGCAGACATAGTGTCTCTCGTGAAAGGGTAACCAAATTTATCCATTTCGCGTCCTTTGTGCCCCAAAGCGAAGCGTACTTCGCGGCCTCTGGTAATTCTCTATCAATACTAGGGAATTGATTGTCCTCCGGCAGTTCCCTACTACGAGCATTATGGATAACAACAACCACACGTAATGGAAGGTTTTACCCTACTCCTGGCTTCACGAGAGTTCCCCAAAAATTCCTCGCAGAGGAATTCAGACCAGTTGAACTGGACCCTCTCCACGCACTTCTTGACTAGTGCGACCACCAGCGCCGATACCTCATCGACATGGCACTTCCTCATGACTTTTCCAGCCAGGGGTTGGGTTGCTACGCGTACCCCTTTATCCTTGATGCTGGAGATGGCGTAGCCCCTCTTCTTCTTCTCCAACTTGTATTTTGTCTTCATGGCTTCTGTAAGGGCCAAATCATTGCCCTTTCCTTCGGCTATAGTTGCGGGGTCCTTTCCTTTGTAGGGGAGCCGAGAAATGCGGTAAATGAGGTCTTCCATGATGGGAATAGGATCCTCTAGCCATAGATAACCATCATGCACCAGACATAGCGGCTGCCTCATGATGAAAATGGTGATGAGCATGTAGTGGAAATGCGATATCCATAGTAAGTACAGCGACCCAACCTTTTCCACACCACGTAGCTACTTCCGCGACTCTAACGTTGTCACCACCCCCTCAATGTTCTGCTTCATAAGGTTCCTAGTCTCTAGGTGAGGGAACTTCTCACGGTTAGCGAGGTCCCAATCTTCAAACTTCATGGTTGGCATGCGACCCAAGTGCGTGCCTTCAAACACTATGCCGTCTGGGAGGAGCGGAGTCTGGAGTGAACTCTTGGTTTCATTCAGGTCCTTCGGCACTTTGGTCTTCCCTTTCCATAGAGAGACATATGCGGGCAGTTTTGATGCAGAGCGTATAGGTTGAATGTCCTCCTCCATATATTCGTCTTCTTTTGTTGTGATGGTCAAGGCCTATAGATCTTCTTCTTCCTCATCTATGTCTATAGCTTTCCCTTTTTTTGCCATTGATAGCTTGCTGCGTAGTGGGTTCCTCGGGGACACGCGTACGGGGGTCGTTGCTTGTTTATCTTTCTTGGGCCTCGGCGTTCGCAATGATTTGGGGATTTCTGTCGCAACCCCGATGCTTCTGGAACATCCTCCACCATGGAGGTATGCGCGGCCTCGCTGGCAGTTACCTCTTCAATTCCCAAACCATCCTTAGTGGCTGTCATCATATCTAGGCTGTATTCTGTCACTCGCAAACTTAGGGGCTCAATTATCACTCGAATCTCAATGCTCAGTGCTTTGCTAAAGTGCTCAATTATCGAATGACTAAGTGTTGTTCGCTGGCCAGTCCTTTGTGTTTTATAGCGCCTTTTGAATTCGAATTTGACCGTTCTCCCCAATTTCGGGCCATTAATGTTTTCTTGGCGGCATATTTTCCCAAATCTTGCCCATAGATCGCTTCTTAAATGCCCGTTGCCCACTCCATTTGGCCTCAAATCGAGCATCCCATTGTGAATAGTGACTCCAATGGTCATTTTCTAGTTAATCTATGTGGCAGCGCAACCCTCTGTGTGTAGTCGCGGATCCTGTGACACTCCACTTTTGCGTGCATCCCCAATATCACACAGCTTCTAGGCAGAATAGTTTATAGTCCCATGCTTCCTTTCAACTGCCTGAAACATTAAGACTGTTCTTCGTGCGGCTAGTTAGGTGGTCGCACCACCCATGTGGGGTTTCATCCTGTCCTCTACCATGGTTCGCGGAGAATCCACAGCTTCCATTGTTGTGATCAGCATCACAAACTTTACTATTTGCAATGTGCTACTCTAGTCACTACCTTTGGCAATATGTGGTCCAAGCCAAGGCAACAGACTAACCAACTCACGGGAATAGTTCTCCAACCTGTTGGTATGATCATACACACCTTGCCTTACCATCCTTTGTTTTTCGACGAGAAATTCTTCCTTTTTTTCCATCTTCTTGACCTCCGCGTCCATCAAAGCGTTTTTCTCCCTTAGCAGTACTGGTCTTTTTCAAGTTTGCGAAGTCTAAGGTTTCCTTGTTAGGTTTCTTCCTCAAGTCTTACGTGTTCTGTTTCTTGCGGATGTGTGATTCCTTCGTTCCAGGCTTCACAGACTATCGTATCTATGGGTGCTGCTATGCGCAGACTAGGCTTCGCATGCTCCAAAGGGATTACAACCCCTGCTTCATACTTCAACTACGGAAGTGCTCGCGCAGTCAGGGTTTTGCACATGGCCCTATAAGCCCATAGAACCGTTGGTACGTGCAAGTCCCAATCAGTGCATCTCACATGGTGGACTGTGTTCAGTACTTCACACACCTTGTCAAAGGCTTCCCCGCGTATAACCTTTGGCGTGCTTGGTCTTAGCATACTTCGTCATTCATGCCCTCGTCTTGCCCGCTCCTGCTTGTTGTTCCTCTTTCCTATCATGAGGACGGTGTGTGTTTGTGTAGGTGGCGTACCATACGCCTGTACCCATCTGGAGAGGTGGGCGCATAGGCTGTTTCATCCATCATACTTGGCTTCCATTTGCAGCTGAGGCTTTCCAAACTCTATAACCATCATTCTTCTGCAGTCGCACCAGTTCTCAAAACTTCTTTGATGCGTACCCCACCATCTTGCGGGCGTAGTGCGCACTGCCCATTTCAGAGCGTCAAAATGCTGCTGTTCCGACACCTCTCTTTCAAATTTGTTCAGGAATTCACCCATCGCTGTCAACCCGTCGTACATAGGCAGATCCCTTCCCTCTGTTGTCACGCAGCGTAGTGATCTTACCATCATGTTGCAACTGAGTGTGGTTAACTTGTGTAACTAGTTTTTCCATTGTTCTGTTTCCTTGTCCGAATTTGAGGTGCAGGAGCTTTCACGCTCCCACGAAATCCTGCCATCCGCTATAGGATTCACCCAATCTTGTTCCCGAGTGGTTATCTTGTAGATACAGTCTAGATTGTCGTCGCGCACTGGCTTTGTGTAGCGCGATCCTTCCGCAGGGTCTAATGGTACCACTACGTGTAGTGACTTTTTCTCAAAAATCTTTTTGCGCTTCTTCAGATTTATCACTTTGTTCATATCAGTGGTCCAATCTATTCCAAGTGGTGCGGGATAGGGATTGCTGTCATCGACAATCTCTATCACTTCGAAATCTGCAAGTGCGCTTGCACCTTCGATATCTACCGTTATTCCTTGAAATCTTCCCATCAATAGGATCTTCTGTTGGTTCACCGTTTGCAATTGAATAGAGGACCATTGCAATGTGGGCCTGCCCATGCACTCCCATGTCTGCTTTGGCAGTACGTTCACGTCTGATCCTAAATCCAAAATCACTTGATCCATTTCATATTCCCTGATTTTCACAGTCAATCTCATCTCCCTTCCTGTTCGCGTTGTGTGCTTCCTGAGCTTCCGGACTACGCGCGGTTCTCCTGTCCCAACACACCTAGTGATGAATTCCTACAGTCCCTTCACAGCCTTGCTGTCGCAGAACAACTTCATGCATGTCTCTAGAAAGGTAGTAAGCATTGATGGGTCCATCTTCGGTTCTAGTTTGTCTTTACTACCTGAGGTGGAGGCCTTCGTGAAGCTCTTCTTAGCTTCCATGAGTGTCTCCTTTGCGCGCTCTAAATCGAACTCTGGTTCCTTTCTTGGAGCCTTGCGAACCCAAGAACTCTCTTCGTGTTGCTTTCCCTTATCATCTCCTGTCATGATACCACTTCGGAGCATGATGTTTACATTCGGGTCCTCTTCGCGTGGCTCAGACCTCATTATTTGCAGGTTCTGAGTTGGGGGAGGCTGAATTATTCCTTTATTGCGCAACCTTGCTATCAGTGTAGGGCAGTCCTCCGTCTCATGATCAAACTGGGTACAATATAAACATGATGCTCTTGTCGGATTTGTACAATCGCAGGCATAATGCCCTGGCCCTCCGCAATTGTAACAAATCAGCTATCCACGGCCCCTTCCTAGTCCCATTCCACCTTAACCTCGTCCACGCCCCCAAAATACAGTGCATGCCATCCCTGCATTTTGATTGAGGGCTTGCGTTTCGGTCTAAACTTTGTAGGCATGAGTTCGATCCATCATCAGTTCATAACTTCTACATGTGCGTTCATCATGGCCTACTGATCTGCAAAAATTACAGTACAACTGCTGGGACGTCTGCGTATATTTTTGTAATAGGTGATAGTTATTTGTAGCGTGCTTCCCTCCTATCCGATAAATCATGCGCCATAAAGTAGGTTCCGCGCTTGGTCTTGCCTATGCCTCTGGTCTCAACGGCATCGGCCCTCTTCCTACTAGGTAGTTCATGAAGACTGGAAAATGGTCCTTGTCATGTCCCTAGCCTTTGCACTTTATGCACCATACCTCCTCGTGCGCCTCTGGGTGAGTTGTCCTGTCCTGTTTCAAGCTCTGCATTTTCAGACACAAATTTTTCAGTTGCGTGTGGATTTGTTGGACTCCAAGGCCAAGATCTTGTATTGGAGTCTCGTGCAGTCTCATTGCAATCTCCAAAGCTTCGGCTTGGGTGGATAACTTTTGCTGCGACAACGTTGTCCTTAGATGCAACGTTAGTGATGCTACAAACCATGCGCGGTGCTGCCCATCCGTGAAGGTCATGTTGGCTTCATGAATCATGCCCTTCAGTCTCTGATCTAGTTCCTAGGGGGTCTCGCCTGGAAGCATCGTGATTTCCTTAAACCTGATAATCGATTATGTCTCCAATTTTGGCCTGCTAAATTCCCTGTTCAGCGCAGCTTGGATATCCGTGACCCCCGCGTTTGGATTGTCATTAGAGTGCTTAATGTACGATGTTAGTGCGCGATCCTGCAACATGCTTACCAGTGTTGCCTTCTTTATATTGTCATCCACGACTCCTTGTGCTTCCCATACAGTGTTTACCACAAACCAAAACTGGTCCGGATCTTCGTTCCCTACCCCTTCGAACACCGGCAATTTTATCGCGCTCACCATATTGAACTGTGGTGGTGGCAGAGGTGGTGTGGGCGAAGATGGGGGTGAAGATGGTAAGACTAGTGGTGGTGTAGGTGGAGGTGGTATGCGCATAATTCGTTGCCTTATCAGATTGATCGCACTTCTTGGTGAAACTTTCGCGAGCTCTTCCACGCTTTCTCGCCGAGGCAAAATCAAGGGGATATTCTCTATCTTTGTGCTACATTTGTTTCTATAGATCCTCCCACTTTGCGTAGCCGCAAACATCAATTTATTTGCATAACCCGCTTCTCACACAATAACATTTTACTCCAAGTGTTCAAAGATTTAATGTACTTACCTCGCAGTCCTTTGCGGAAGCGTCGTTCCGCCTCGTTGTCGCTGACTGATGTGTATACCGTAAATTCGGTGATAAACCCTCCTATAATTCGATCGAGCTAATGGTCCACAATGCGCGTGATCTTATCTTCTGAGGCTTCTAGTCTGTGCACTAACTCTGGAGTCCACACAATCGGTTTGTTGAGCTTACACCTTCCTTTACTGTCTGCTAGTTTCGCGATCCACTCATACAACTCAAAGGGAAGGATGCCAAGAAAATTTTGCGGATTTCCGTATATAAGTAGCGCTCTAACCACTGTTCCTTCGATACTCGTGGATTCCTGTTTTCTTGCACTGCGAACTCGTGAATCTTTCTGTCCAACCGCCCTTCAGTTTCTTTCTTTGTCGGATTCCAGTGACACGACATTAGACATCCCTTATGCAGATCCCACTCCCGGCAACAAAACCATTTGTTGGCTTGTGGGGGCCTGACCCAGGTTCAGAGGTGATTTAGCCAAAAAAATCTCGGTACTATTGGCCCTTTCAGCAACAATCCGCGGAGCACGGACTGAGGTCTCACCCAAAGTAGTATGGGAGGGTGCTAGAACTAGGTTTCCGCACCCTGGAGATGTTTGATGAGTTCAAGTGATCCACGGTTCGATCCTGCGTGCACGTCGCTACGCGCACTTACCCGTACCTCGTAGTCTGAGATGCTGCCTTCGTGTAGCCCTACTCGAGGGCCGAACGTTGTTATTACCCAAGTCCTTACTAGTATTCCACTGTTAGTTGATTAACTTAGCTTACTTGCATGTGTACAATATACTAAGTAATATAAATCATTCATACAAGTGCACTCAGTAAATAAACAGTATATTTGCAATTGATATCAAACATGTAATAACTCAAGAACAAATACACAGAATTTGGATAAAACTTCTCTTTATTATTCTCTTCTTTGGTTACAGACTCGACTCCACTCTGCGCACTCAGCTACAGAGGTCCGCGCACTCAGCTGCGGACAGCTAGGCCTCTGCGCACTTAGTTGCAGAGCCTTTTCCTACTCTACAACCCAAGACACCCTTAGACACTTTCGACTCAATCCCTTAGACTTGTTTTTCTTCCATACATGGTTCTTTCTTACACTCAGAGCCTCGCTCTATTTATACATTCCCATGGTCCGCGGACCATGGGTAGGCCGACATTACATTACAAACTAGGGAGGACAACCCTATGACTCTAACATACTTTTGCGCCCGCAATTTGCGGGGTTTTACAACATTATTCGGTTAAAACATGGGCTTTGAGCCTCAAAACATGCTTCGGGGGGGGGGATTCCATGCCCAACATAGACCACAAAGAAAAATATCCAACTCTAACTCATCTCATAAACAAAATATAATCAAAAGTATGCAATAAGTTGTGAGAATAGTTGGTTTGACTAACCTAAGAGGTGAATTAAGGCCAATTAAGGCCCATATAATTACCCAATGATGAGGCTCATCACATATCCCTCGGCCTCCTCAGAGGTAAGAGTCTTAATTTGGTCTTCTATAATCTTTAGTTCCAGAGCTTCGACTTCTTTCTTAGAGGTCGCCCATTCTTTAGTTTTTTGTTTTATTTTCTTAAGATTTCTCAGAAAATGTTTGCTAACAAAGATACTAGAAAGTGGAGAATAAAGATCCCACTAATCCTTGACAATATCGACAAAAGATTTATCCTTTAGCCACGAGGAGTTCATTTTGAATGGGTTGGCCGATTTGCGAGTAGAGCCACACAATTCTATAAAAATTAGGGAGTGGTTAGAAATGCCACCCAAATTGATCCATTTTCTGATTAGTTGAAAATGATCCAAAATACCTTCAGCAACAAGGAAATGTCTAATCTCTTGGCAATGTGATAGGGACCCGTCCTTTTACTGTACCAAATAGGCCAAAGTTTGAGGGGGGAAATTTCAATTAGGGATCGAGATACTAGACAATTCCAAAAGTAGTCAGGGAAAGGATCAACATTCACTTGCTCGCCCCAAGATTCAGAAGCTCCTAGCGAGACATTGAAGTCTCCCCCAACAATGAAATTTGGCAAATTTAAAAAGGATTTGCTAAAAAAATACTCCCAGAAGGGTCCACGATTTTGGGTAGGACCATAAACATTGAGAAGGGAGAAGGAACATGATAGATCCTCAAAGAAAAGTTCAACATTGAGCCCAACCAGAATGCTCCATGAGTTAAGAAGTTTAAAAGAGCGACTATTCCATCCCACCACCAAACCCTCATAACGACCCATGGCATAGGTGCACTAAAATTTCCATCCATGAAGTAGATCCTCTAGGCACTGTAAAATAGAGGAGCCCTGGGTCTCTTGGAGGAAAATGACACATGGAGATTCAGAGTCAATTATATATTTTAGGGCAAGTCTTTTGAGGAGGATCACTAATCCCCTATAATTAAAGGAGAATATCTTCATAAGGAGACAATGGAGGGGGTTGCAATTGCTCTAAGAACCCCAAATATTGAAGCTTGTCTACCAACCACCATATCTACCTTGGCATGCTCCTTTACCAAAGTAATGCTAGACTTTCGACCCCGGCTCCAAGACTCCAAGCATGAAAGATGAAAATGCCCCAACCCAAGTTCACGAGGTTTTTAAAGACAACCATTAGATTGAGGTCGAAGGTTGTACGAGGAAGAATCATCTCCCGAAAGTAGGGAAAGTGAGTGTAAAGGGGAGGTGATGGGAGATGAGAGGTCACATTGAGGAGTCGATAAAGAACAAAGGGCTTGAGATAGAACAAAATAACTATTAGGAGCAAATAGAATGAGGGAGCAAGGGGAAATACAAGAGAGACAACCATTAAGATTTTCAAAAGTAGAATCAACATTACATACATGTGAAAATGGAAAGGAAGGAGAGGAAGAGGTACCTAGAGCAGGTTGCTCTTGAGGGGCCGTTGAGACACCATGCATGACCATGGGATCCAAAACAAGGGCAACAACTGTATATATGAGCTCTTTTGAATGCCGAGGGAGGGGAATCACTTGATTTGCTGCTCGAAGTGGGTAAGCCATTTGGGAGTCTGACATCCTCCCAGAAAGTATTATCCTCATCCACCTGAACATACTGTACCATGGTGAAATTTTTGACAAGATGATCGTATTGATGACAACAACGACATCGAAAGGGCACTCCATGGTCCAATTCTTGTATATTCTCTTCCCCTTCCCCTAGTTCCATTTCCTTCGCAAGACCTTCCTTGAGGTCCACCAAGACCAAAATCTGCACCATCGACAACATACCAAAAGTGAGGTACAAAGAGTCATGAGCCATGTACATTCCAATGCAATTACCTAGAACCTGGAAAATCTCATTTGCCCAGTAGTCTAGAGGAAGTCCGAGGAGCTGAAACCAAACCGACACAACATCTGAGCACTCCTTTTGAACGTTGAACAATGAAGACCATAACTTAAAAATTACTGGAGATTAATCAATATGCCATACCTCCTCCGTAGTAGAATGGGCATCCTCAATGAGAGCAAACTTTAGATGAATCCAACCCTTGTGTAGAATTTCCACCTCGGGTGAAGTCGGAAGAAAAGGAGCAATATCTTGTGAAACCCACATCCTAAGGGTTTGAATAGAGAAATGCTTGCCTTGAACCCTACCCATAAGGGAGGTTTAAACAAGATACCACCCCTCTCCATACGTACATCACCACCCAGAACCATAGCCATGGGGGGCCGAAATTTCCTATGGATGTAGCGAGTCTTCTTGAGGCCGGACTTGATGAAGTTCAAATTTTTGCTCTCACGAAGGCTGTAGCAGGATTTCATTGGAAAGCCCCGAGAAAATGCCAATAGAGCCCTATTGACAGGGGGTTGAGAGGACAGGTTCTGAAAATGACCTAGGGAAAAAGGGCTTAGAGACTGAGTATGGTTTAAATCTGGGGTCGGAATATTGATCCGACTAGAGAAAACCAATAGGAAATCCCCAATGAAACCCAAATTGAAGTCGAAACCCTTCGATGCATGTGAGCTCAGACTGATAAACTATTGATTATTGTGAAGGAAATTTGTAATGGAGATTGCACGGGACGATCTCGAGCCCGAGACCAACACAACAATCCAAGACTCTAGCCCTAAGAATGTTATCGTGTGTCCATTTCCAAGCTAGGTACCGACATAAACGTTGACACCATTATAGCCTCAGAATGTGGAGGAGAATCTTGAGCCATGAGTGGAGTAGAGAGCACAGGAGAATCACAGAAAGGAGGGAGCAACAGGGACCTAACCCAGATAGGAGAAGGGTCCAATTGTCTAAATGAAGTCATGAAAATCCTAGATAGTGGAGAGACCCCAGGGCTCATAATCCACTAACTCGACATCATCTGACACTGCTGTAGCCTCATAATGTGGAGGAGAATCCTGACCCATGAGTGGAGTAGAGAGCACAAGAGAATGACAGAAAGGAGGGAGCAGCGGTGACCCAACCCAGACACGAGAAGGGTCCAATTGTCCAAATGAAGTCATCAAAATCCCAGATAATGGAGAGACCATGGACTCATAATCCACTAACTCGACATCATCCATACACATAAGATTCTTCAAGAATAAAACACGGATACTCCAACTAAAACCACAATCGTAACTCACAAAAACCCCTGCCACTAGTGGAAAATGATAGAAAAATAACCCAAAGAAAGCTCACTAGTAAAACCACTAGCATGTGAAGTGGGTCGAAAAGTCAATCCCCATAAAGCCATAGGGGAAGATGCATTGTTAGCATTTTACCATCGAGGTTCATGCTATTTACATGCACTTTATTTATTTTCAACACTTTCAATCAAACTATAATTTTATTCCATTAATAAAATGATTAAAATATATCTATCTATATATATATATATGATGCAACCTAACCATGGAAAATTTCATAGAGCAAAAATAAATAAATAAATACATATTTTTAGTAGCAAACACTACAAAGATCATTATAAACCCTAAAAAAATTCAATTAATACATTTTTTAAAATAAATATTTAAATTATATTTTATACCAACATCAATATAATTAAAAATTTATTTATTTGTGTGGGCTAAAATTTCCTAGAATGGCAAGGAAATAAGAACGAATAAATATTAAATTCATATTTTATACCAACCTCAAATATAATTTTTTTTTTTTTTTTTTTTTTTACTTTTTCTATTTGGGTAAGCGCTGGTGGGATGTAAGGAAGTAAGGAAATAAGGCAATGGACCCATAATCATGAGCGAAAGTCACCACCCAAGACCACCCATGCCTAATTTTAGGTAGCGTGGTTTTCTTAAATAAGAGTGATAAATCTATTAGGTCGCGTGATTTTCTTAAATAAGAGTGATAAAAACGTGTAATTTTGGGTGACGTCGTGGTTTGTTGTAGTTTTCTTAAATAAGAGTGATAAATCAGGTGATGTGCGTGGTTTTCTTAAATAAGAGTGATAAATCTACTGGACCACAAACGTGTAATTTTAGGTGCCTGGTTTTCTTAAATAAGAGTGATAAATTTACTAAATCACAAACATGTAATTTAAGAGTGATAAATCTACTAGACCACAACCCTGTAATTTTAGGTGCGTGGTTTTCTTAAATAAGAGTGATAAATTTACCAAATCACAAACATGTAATTTAAGAGTGATAAATCTACTAGACCACAAACGTGTAATTTTAGGTGCGTGGTTTTCTTAAATAAGAGTGATAAATTTACCAAATCACAAACATGTAATTTAAGAGTGATAAATCTACTAGACCTCGAACGTGTAATTTTAGGTGCGTGGTTTTCTTAAATAAGAGTGATAAATTTACCAAATCACAAACATGTAATTTAAGAGTGATAAATCTACTAGACCACAAACCTATAATTTTAGGTGCGTGGTTTTCTTAAATAAGAGTGATAAATTTACCAAATCACAAACATGTAATTTTAGGTGACGTGGTTTTCTTAAATAAGAGTGATAAATCTACGAAACCATAGAGTAATTTTAGGTAGCGTGGTTTTTTTAAATAACAGTGATAAATCTACCTAATCAATAACAACAAGTGATAAATCAACCTCGCCAATAACAACAAATAATGACTATCCTAGTGTAAGTTGAACAACTCTGTTATAATAAATTTTATCCCATTACTAATTTAACAATTTTATTAATATAAATTTAATTTGAAAATTTGTTATTAATAAATTTAACTACAGTGTAAATACTAATAATAATAAAATTTATTTATTAATTATTTTAATATTATTTTATTGCAGGGTGGGTCTATAAATAAAGCCCTCTAGTGCCATAAGATTATGATGATGCCATTGTGAAAATGGAGAAAACCTAAGTCCTCTCGCAGCAAGCAAGCCACGCATTCCCTCTCTCCGACTCGGGTTTGGTGTAGAAGGCAGAGATTTACTTTGTTTCTGCTTGTTTGTCGGTCTTCACCTTCACCTTCAGACAACATTTGTCTGAACCGCGGAACTAGCTGTTGAAATATTGAAACCCACCTAAATCGCAGGGCATTGGTGGATGTTCGCAGTGGTCACAGAGCGGTAGAGCTAGGGAAAATCCATATACAACTACATACACAGATACCCATTATCAGCCATGGGCGCTCCGAAGCAAAAATGGACATCAGAAGAAGAAGGTGCTCTGCGAGCGGGCGTGGAGAAGTATGGCGCCGGCAAGTGGCAGACCATTCTCAAGGACCCAGAGTTCGCGCTCTGCCTCGCATCTCGTTCCAATGTGGACTTGAAGGACAAATGGCGCAACCTTATGAGCGTCAATGCCGGTGGCCAGGGTTCGAAGACCCCCAGACTAAAATCCATTGCGGCTGTGCCTCTTTCCTCAGTTTCCCCTCTCTCTGCCGCAGCTCCTGGTGCTGCAATGCTCATAAAATCCGAAGCAATAATACCCTCCTCAACAGATATTGTCACCTATTCTCCTAAGAGCACTCCCGCAAGTGCTAGAAATCATTCCCCGAGGTGCGATTATGATGACATGATCTTAGAAGCCCTCACGGCTCTGCGAGATCCCAATGGAATAGAAGCTAACACAATTGCTAGTTTCATGGAGGAAAGGCACCAATTGCCCCCAAGTTTCAGGCGAACGCTCGGCTCGAAGCTCAAGCGCTTAGTTTCCCAGGAAAAGATAATCAAGATTCGTAATAGCTACAAGCTCAAGGATATGGCAGAACTGAGAGCTGCAGTTTCAGGACCTCGGAATCCAACTGATGCGGCAATGCGATTATGCTACACAGCCATGGATGCTGCTTCAGTGGAGACCATAAATCAAGCTTCCATGGCTGCTGCCATGAAGATGGCTGAAGCAGAGGCCATGGCTGCCGCGGCAAAAGAAGCAGCAAGAGAGGCAGAGTATGTTGCAAGATTGGCAGAGGAAGCAGATATGTTTCTTGAAGCTGCATCTGCTGTGTTTGAACAATTCTTGCCTCCATATGGCGAGGATGGTGCTTCTTTATGAAATCATGTTTTTGCGGCCAACTTTCCCACACTATGCAAAGCCCTTTTCAGCGATTCAGGGATGCAACCATGTACAGAATTTTGTGCTCGGCTTTCTGATGTTATGCATGAATGTCTCTTTTTTTTTGATATAATAAACATTTTGACTTCCCAAGGAATGTGTCCTTTCTGTTTCGCTTTTTCAAGTCTTTGGTTTTTGTGTCACGTTGTGGACCCTTGTGAGAGAATGTTTTATGAGAATTTAATAATAACATTGAGTGAATCATGATTATGGTTACCGGAAAACATGGTGTAATTGATGCGTTAAATTACTAGAACTTACATTATGGCAGCTAAAATACTGGTAGGGTAAAACATTGTTTAAAGGGCATCACGGGTAACACCCTGTATAAAGGGCTTTATGAGCTCAAATATGGAAGGCAAGATATATATCAATTGGCCACCCTGTATAAAGGGCTTTATGAGCTCAAATATGGAAGGCAAGATATATATCAATTGGCCTTATAGAAGTTGTGATCAGATATATGCACTTCTCTCTTGAAGTTTCAAGTTACAGTATTGAAGTAAGCTATTCTTACGTAAACAGGTCAGGTCATGTTTCCCAGTACTTCCGCACAAACCTGGTACAAGTTTTTTGGATTTTGAAATTGCACATTTGAATTGCTTTGCAGTATTGATGTGACCAAATGGAAAGGGTGCTGGGTGCTGGGATCTCCACAAATATTAAGCATCGGTCCCAAATATTATGCATTTTGCAGCAAATTAATCATTGATTTATTGTTTTTTCATTCTATTCATTCAACGCTATAATATTCTCATCCCAGTGGACAAGACAGTGAGCCAATCATGCAAGTCACGATGTTTAATATTTGTCTTGACATTTTTGCATTAAAAACGTCTTTCATTTTTAATTAAATCGATATTTTTTCAGGGTCCAATTCTCTCTAACTTGCCCCATGAAAGTGCTGTTTGCTATAAATATTATATGGCTCCGAAATCAACCCTTGCAGGCAATTTCATAGCCATTTTTTCTTTATAGTTTGTACGTCATTTTTCTTTGTCTTTATTGTTTGTTCAAGAATGTTTAGTTTTGAAACCAATCACATTACCTTCGTATTACAATTTTTTGCAGTCTCTTTGAAGATTGTTATAATTTCCAGATAAACACGGCTTGATAAAGATCCACACATTCTTTACTTTCCAATTCATCAATATCCCCGTTTAGAAAATTATTAACAGTTGAATGACTTTAAAAAAAACCATTATTTTAACAACAGCTATCATAAGCATGTCTATGACAGATCCGGAGTTTGGAGGCCACCAATACCTGTCTATCCACAAGTCTAGTAATAGTTGAATGACTTAAAAACCATTATTTTCATAACAGCTATCATAAGCATGTCTATGACAGATCAAGAATTTGGTTGCCACCAATGTCTCTTTATCCACAAACTACCATCTTGTCCTTCAAGAGTATCAGGGTAGAAAGCTAACCCCATCTCGGCATTATGAAGAATAACGTTTTAATCTATGTACCCACCGAAAAACCCACATGCCCTACATACATTATGGGGATTTATGGATCCTGAGGGAACATCTCCAGAATGCTGGGCACTTGATCGGAGACAGGAACTTGCTAGCCATTCCCACGATATTCCCAGTAGATTTCAGAAATGTTCTGAACAGATTTTAGGGATCTTCAGACAGATTTCAAGGGGTTTTTAATGCAGATTTCAGATATTTTCTGGGCACATCTTCCACTTTGACAATCATGGACATCGATGATTGGACAATATGATCATTTTTCCATCCATTATTTTCGTATTGCACCGAGTCTAAATTTGTTGTACAAGTTACAGCTCAAAACATGGTATTTTAAATTTGTATGCTTGATTTCAGTTTGAGTTTCTGGTGATTTAAATATGCAATTTTCAGCTATAACATTATAACAAACAAAGCCTCCATGTTAAGAAAACAGAAAATACAACATTTCAAAGGATTGATCCTTGTAGTTATTGCTCTTGTTCTTCACATGTTTTTGGGTCCTCTTGGCTTTTATATGACGTACATGGGTTTTCAAAAGTCATTAAGTCCCTTGCTTCCATCATCCCAACTTCAAGCATTGTGAAAATAATCAAATATTAGTGACTTGGATTGGGTACTAAATGTTTGAATAAATTTCTATTCAATCACTTTCTTAATCTAATATATGAATCTAATATCTTTACATAACCCAAGTGTTTTATAGTGGTTTTTCACGGAACTGTCAAAGTCTGCAAAACTTATTGCGGAGGGAATGTCTTATGTTTTAAGATAATATCATTAACAAGAAATATAAGAAAGAATAGCTGCTATAGAGACAATTCTCTATCTCATAAACCCTTAATAGACGTTATTGTAAAATGAAAAATAGTTACACTTACGTTTTCTAGAGTTAAACTGTATTTTGTTCATGTCTGATAGCCAATAATAAAATGTCGCTCAGCCCTGTTTTGAACTGCTTGAGCTTTTTCAGGATTGGCGAGCGTAAGGGCCATGCATAATACTATATAGTTTAGCTTGTCATGATTACAAACTTGAAGCAACTACAAATGTTTATGGTGAATTCTAAATTTTTAATATATACATCATTGCCACTCCTTGAAAAATTTGGGGTGTACTCTAGCAGTCCTGAGGAGGCATCTCATCATTCCACAGTTCCCCATCCCAAAAACAAGTAGAACATATGTCTTAATGAACAATAAAAAAGGTCCTTCTAAAAATGCTTCAAGAGCCTGCTTGCAGTGATCTCATTATTGTTTAATAACAGAGAGTTGCAACAAGGCCAAGTCCTAACAAGTTTTGCTAATAAATATATCCAAATGAATTTTGCAGTCCGCTTGCAAATACTCCCACAGTTAAGGGTAAGTCTCTCTCAGATATGATCTCCAGCTTTAAGAGCCTGCTTGCAGTGATCTCATTATTGTTTAATAACAGAGAGTTGCAACAAGACCAAGTCCTAACAGGTTTTGCTAATAAATATATCCAAATGAATTTTGCAGTCCGCTTGCAAATACTCCCACAGTTAAGGGAGGAGTCTCTCTCAGATATGATCTCCAGAATAATTCTTTTTTTTTGGACAAAACATTCGTGTCTGCCAATTTCCACTGATTCTTTCACAGATATAGTAGGCATGACAGTGTCACTCGGTCCAAAGGATAGGGATGTTGGCCTTTGTGATCCTCATTTATGATTTGATCCTAGTCAACCTAGGGTTTTCATCCTCCCTGTGATAAGTACAGTTCTAATGTCCATAAGACAATTAGGCTTCTTTTATCTGCAATTTTAACATTTTGTACCATGGTTATTTTACCAGCTGTTCCTTTGTTAACTTCATATTGTGAAGCAATGCCACCTGCTGCATATGCAAGGTTTTCGGATGTCGATAATTTACTCGGGTACTGCCAGATTTATATAACCATGTGACTGAAAAAAATTCCCTATTTCGTTATTAGAAATCGACACGGGTACTGCCAGATTTATATACCCATTTGTTTGAAAAAAAATTCTCTATTTGAATGTTCAAAATTGACAGATATGGCATAGCTGTGTATCACTATTTCTCCAAATGTGGTAAGAATTTTGTTAAAAATTATAGTTTCAATTAACTGATAAGAACTTTAACCATGGAACCTTGTCCTTGGAGGTTTTAACCCATTTTAACAAGAGGTAGATTGCTGGAATTTCAAAAAATTGGGTGGATAAGTGCAGAACTTTACCTCACTCGAAAAATACAATCTCACAGAAAAAAATGAATTTGTTGATTTCTTAACTCACTTCTCGGCATAGCTGGCGAGTCTGTAGAGAACGAGTCTGTTGTAAACTAGTGGAATGTATTTATTTTACCAATCAATTTAAAAACACAAAGTAGCCATAAACCTAGTCACTTTCTACTAATGCAAGGTTGACTTAGTACAATGTAACCTTATATGTTCATAGCTAGTTTCAATTGCCATTAAGAATAATCTCTACAAGAGAACTCGTCTTTGAAATCATGGTAACAATTCGCATTCCTCGTAATGGTTCTCTGCAGAAAAGGTTTGGATATAGACTTGGTCGCAGAGTGGCAATCACCACAAACTCTGAGATTTTTGATAACTCGAATAGTTGTTCCAGGTGTATTTAACAAACCAAATGCATTTGCTATTTTTTTCACTATGGTGGCAAAAAGTTTTTCTTTCTGGTCTTCAGTCACATCATTCAACACAAATCTAATATCAGGAACATACCCTGCTGCCTTCATTTCGCAAGACAACCTCTCCAACTTTGCATAGCTTTTCTGCATTTGTGGATGGGATCTATCTCCAACAAGGAAAACATGGACCTGCTTATTGATCTCAATCAAACTGCATCCTGGTGTCTTCTTAATGCCTCTATCTTTCATCATTCTCCGTACTTTTTGAATGTCACTTCACCTGCCAACTGCAGCAGAGATGTTCGAGAGAAGCACATAAGGTGTAGCATCTTTTGGGTTCAATACAAATATGCATTCGGCCACACGTTCTCTGAAGTCCACATTCTTGTGCCATCTACACGCACAAAGCAAAGAACCCCAAAGAGCGGCAGTCGCTTTTATTGGCATTTTAGCCAGAAAGCCTTTGCCTTTATCTAGCCTTCCCGCTTGACCAAGGAGATCAATCCTGCAGCTATAGTATTCTATCTTTTGTGTAATGTGCTAATGTTATTTTTATGCAATTGAAGTATCGATAGCCCTCTTCCACTAATCCTCCATGGCAACATGCAGACAAAACACCAATGAAGGTGATATGGTCCAGTATAATCCTACAGTGTTTTATCGATTGAAAGAGCTCAAGGGCTTACCTGGCACAGACTTTTTTTTGCATCGCATATCCTCTAATAATTGCTGTCCAGTAGACAGTATCTCGTTGATACATTTTGTCATATATATCCCGCGCCTTCTCCAGACTGTTACATTTTGCATACATGTCCACCAGGTCCTCACCACAAAGGCATCAGACTGAAATCCCCTTTTGAATTTTTTTTGTGAATCTCCATTCCTTGTTCCGTAGCTTCTCATTTGGCACCTTCTCGCAGAACACTTGCAAAAGCCTTGGAGTCTCTGCTAATTTCATATGTTGAAAAAGCTTCAGAGCCTCCTTCCCCCTGCCCATTCTGCTCACACCCTGCAATGATTGCAGTCCATAGGAACACGTCTCTTTGGGGTAATCCTTGAAAATGTTCCAGGGCCTCATCAACATACTTTTTCTGTGCATACCCTGCAACCATTGCTGTTAAGGAAACCACATCCGGTTTACTTATCTTGTCGAACACATTGCTTGCAGTCTTTATATCTCCACATTTGGCATACATACCAACAAGGGTATTTGCCATTACTGAGACTAACACACCTATGTTGTTATCTTTTCATGAATTTCCATGCCATGCAATAGACATACCAAATTAGCACATGCTGAAAGAACACTGGCAAAGGTAAAGTGATTGGGTTGGATACCTGTTCGCTGCATCTGGTGAAAGAATGCCAATGCCTCCTCAGGGATTCCATGCTTTGCATAACCTGCAATTATGACAGTCCATGAGCAGATACCTCTCTCGGACATTTGATAGAAAATTCTGCCTCCTCAGGAACTCATTTGCATAACCTGCAATTACTTCAGTCCATGAGAAGACATCTCTATCGGACATTTGATTGAAAACTCTTTGCCAGCGTCCACCAAATCTCCACACTTCACATACATCTTGAGAGGCGTGTTCTCTACAGGTTTCTCAGCGAGAATTCCCCTGAATTGTGTGAGCGTGAATTAGCTTTTCCTGAGATATGGCTCTCTTTTTAATGCAGCCCTCTGCTGAAGAACAATACAAGTAGAAGATTCTACAGGGCTGTCTGCAATGTGCAAAATCTGCAATTCGTACCGACCGCTGCGTTTGCAGTAAATTACACCATGGTCGAGAGAGCTGCTATTTAAAATGTGTTCTGTTTTTGCGTTGGGGTTGAAACATTATCATTGATCATCTTGGTTTTCATACTAATTTTACTTATGCTAAATATCGTTTATCCAGGGTTATAAGAAGTTAAATTTATTTTATGCAGTGTTGAATACTTTCGTTCAGGGTTTAGAGGTTTATTGTTTAGCTTATTTTTATGATTTTATAAAGATGTTTGATAATTTAGATTATGTATTTTTTTCTCTAAAATGTTATAAATTCAATTTGAAATGAATTAGAATATATAAATTTCTTGGGTTTTTGTTGGTTACCAATTTGATATTTAGCTAGATAATAATTTAAAATTAAATTCTTATTTATTGTTTTATATGAGCAGTTTTTATCAACAATTATTTACATGTTCTCTATTTTTTTAAATTCAGGGTTTTGCTAAATCATAATTTTTGGTATATTTGATTTACAATTTCAAGAAAAAAATGTGAATTCTTGTTGTTTAAATGTATTTTTGAATGCATAAATGGATTCAACACCCTAAAACCCAGGGCGCTCAAACTCCACTGATTACAACTTAAAACTCAAGTTTTTAAAATCTTTGCTGGATTTTGGTTAAAACAACTTAAACTTAAGTTTTTAAAAATCTCTTAAAATTAACCAAATAAAATTGTCCTGAAAAAAGTCACTTTGTCTTTAAGTTTTTATTTTTATTTTTCCAAAAAAAATGGTAACTTTCAATATGTGAAATAGTGAAAATTACATGTTGTAGATGCATAAGACATATCAAAATTGGTTGTTTGTTTAGTGATACAACCATGTATAAGTACAAATATAATTGATCTAGAAATACAAAAACTGCATATATATGTCAGTCTATTAAGCGGGTCCATAAAGGGACAATGATAATATTGGTAATGTGCATTCCCATTGTGTTCATTGACCAGCCATGTCTTGCTACCAGCATGTTTTGGATAGCTCATCCAAAAGGTTCATTTCCCTGTACATGTGGTGACATGTGATTACATCATATTGAGCTTTAATAATGAGAATGTCTTTTAGTAATGCCCTGAGTGTGTGCATGTGACATGTAGTATGAAGATTGAACCAATCAATAACAACACATGAATCACCAAAGACATGTAGTTGCCATCATAATTTCGTCTATAAATTAGATTACACCAAATTAAATTATTATTATTTTTTACAATATACTCTTAATTGTTGTCCTAGTAATTAATATATGCTTTGTAGCAGCACTATACTAAACAATGATTAATTTATACCCTAGTAATAAGTTGGTTAGATTTTATTGGATTTAAACACTTTTATATTTAAAGGTATATATTTCTATATATATCATATATTATTTTTATAATTTGATGTGTGTTTAATGATTTCAAGTTTGTCTTTTCTCTTAAAGATATGGATTCAAATTCAAAGAATATATATGTAATATATTTCTTGATTAATATTTTATACGATCAATAGTATGTCTAACATAGTTGTGACCCTAAATATAATATTATATATACTAACCCAATCGATAAATAAATGAGATAAAATCAAACACTGTTATTTCAATCGGTACATTCTCATATATATAATATATATATATATATATAGTATATATATAGTATAATCTTATTTTATATTAATTATTATAGATTATATGATATAAAATTTAATATAAGTTACACATATATGAATTAGTGAGAACGATGATTAACATCTATT